>LJSK01000308.1:3231-29611 GCA_001299535.1 Leptomonas seymouri
GGGGAGGGGGCGGGGGCAGTGCCATACGTCAGGCAGAAGAAGGCGCCACCATGCCCGCCGTCGTCGCACAAAAGAAAAGACGAGAGAGTTGCTGCGGCTTTTAGGAGCAAAAGAAAGACTTGAGTGCCTCCGCTGCGTGCATCGCTGGCAGTCTCCAGATGCGAGGAACTGAAGAGAAGTCGACCGACGACGACAACTGCACAGTTGACTACAAACTAAATGATGAAGACAGTACGCCATAGCCGCTCTCGCTGAAGCCGGCCGCGTGCGGCATCAGTGCGACGTTTGTCGGTGACGGGACGCAGTCAACAAAGAAAGCCAGCGGGGTCTGGTGGATGCGCTGCGGCAGGGCGGGCTGCTGATCTTGGTAGAGGTGCGCAATGCCGGTAGAGGCGCGGGTGCAAGCGGCAGCGGCGACTTTCGTTTTCGACGGCGGGGACACTGAGGAAGACAAAGAGGACGAGGGGCCTCTATTTGCAACGCAGCAACTGTGAGGTGGCGACGGTGACACCGCGTCCACAGCTGCGGCAGCAACGCCGTTGCTCCCCAGCGGCAGCGAGTCACTGCGAACCAGGCTGCTCTCCTTTTTGTTGGAACGATGAAGAACCGCGGCCATCCCGCTCCCCTCACTCCCCACACGGCCCAGCGTCAGCGGGGAGGCGGAGAAGGTGAATGCGGGACCGCTGCTCAGCTTGCGCTGCGCCGCCGTGGCGTGCGCGCTCTTCAGCGCCTTCAGCGTGTTCCGGCCACTCAAGGGCTGGAAGGGAAAAGTCGTCTCCAACGCCCCGCCAGTTAATGAGCCTAAAGAGGGGCCCCCTCCGCCAATCGGTGGCATCGGCGGCGGCTGCACCGTAACCTCCAAGCTTGGGGAGTACGGCGCGGACAACTGTAGCGACTGCACCGGTGTGCCGAGCCCCTCAGCCGACTCACTAACCGAAAACCACGACGGTGACGGCCCACCAAGGGTGGGGCCCGTGGTGACAGTGAGACCACCACGCGCGCCCGGCTCAGCGGAGACGACAGTGACGCGCTGGAAAGGGCGGCTGCCGCTGCCGCTGATCGGGGGTGGCGGGACGGGGGCGTAGGCCGGCAGTGCCAGATCCACAGGACTTGACATACCGCAAGCGACTGAATCTATAACGTCCGTAGAGAGCAGTACAGAAGAGAGAAGTGCAAAAGAGAAGAAAAAAGAAGAAGAAAAAAAATAAATAAAATTGTTCTCCGGTCCCAGTCGATCAGCTGCCTGCGATAGCCAGCAGCCGCTTCCATAAATACACTGTGGGGCAGCAAACGAAAAAGAAAAAAGAGGGGCTGGGCTAATCTCAATAAAATATTCTTTTGATCTCTGAAAACCAAAGAGGAAAAAGAAGAAGAAAGGAAGAAGAATACTCAGTGCCCGAAGCTCGTCAAGATGGCGTGCCGAATCGTAGAAAAGAAGCAAAAAGAATTCCGCGGCAAGAGACACAGAGAGCGAGCATGCATGCAGACTTCCGTCCAGTACGTTGTTGTCGGCGCTGATGCTGTCCCGACTCTCTCATATAAGGGTGTTGATTCCTAGGCGCGCAGTTCGAAAAATAAAGGATGAAGCAGGATGCTTATAGGGGAACAAAATAACAAAAGCGCAGAACAAAAGACGAAGACTCTTCTGGCATCAACAGCACCGAACAAGAAATGGGGCGGTGACGGACAGACAGACGTAACGATCTGGCGCTCCCCTTCCATCCCCCAGTCCCTCAAGGCGTTATCAAAAAGATGTGACCACACCGTTGCCTACACTGTTACAGCACGGTGCAGTAAAGAGAGAGAGAGAGAGAGAGAGAGAGTAAGAGTAGAAAGAGAAAAGAAAAGAGGAGAGAGCAAAGGACCTTCGCCCCTCGCCTATCCCCCTTCTCGTTAAGACGGCCAGGCAGCAGAGAGGGCTTCGTATAGCACCCTGCCGGCACGAAGGGGAAAACACAAAGCAAAAGCACACAAACAAAAAGAAGAAGGAGTCGGCAAAAGAGAGAAAAAAAAAAAAGAAAAAGCCAGAGAAGGAGCGACGCAAATAGATCACATGGAGGTGGTAAGTAGCTTACAGATGTGTGACGTGCATTCCTCGCTCCTTGATATTGACGTGCTTCTCTTTTTTTTTTTCTTCTTCGAATGATATGGTGAGGCGTGAGCGTGTAGGAAGACCGGGAGGGTCACCAAGAGGGGTGGGCGGGTACGTGGGCTCTTCGTGATCCGCAATCGCCCACACACAAAAAAGAAAAAAAAATCACGAAGCAAATCCCGTCAAGACACACTGCGTTGTGAACAGCGCATGCCGTGCAACAAAAAGAAACAGGCGAGAACAGTGGATGAAGCCAGAGAGAAGAATGCAAGGACACGAGCACAACAGCAGCATTTGCTGTCGCTTCCTTCATCGCACCAAAGCAGTAGTGGTGGTGGGTGGACTCCGAGGGGGCCTCCGACACAAGAAACCGGAGACGCTTGACCGGGACGTCTTCATCGCGTGCGCTTTGACCTTCATGGAGCACACGAGCAAGGGGAATTGCAGTTCCGGTTCAGTCGCCGCCATCCTATTGCTTGGGTGTAGCGGCTGTAGTGTTTTTTGGCGGGGAGAGGACTTCTCTCAAGGCACACGAAAGAGCAATTCAAGAACCAAGATGAAAAACAAAATTATAGCAGAGCCCGCGACTGGCAACCCGCAGTCTGCCCGCCGCTACAGCAGTCGCCTCAGAGTCATTGCAATGGTGTCTTGAAGCACGATTTCCTGCCCACACTCCCTCTCCAATGTGTCCAACGCAAAGACGAGAGCATCGCGAACGCAGGTGACCGCGGGTGGTGGGGGCGGTCGTGATGCAGCCACAACTTCGGTGGCAGCCATAGCAGAACAATTAGAAGGGTGGCGATCCGTCTCTGGTGATGTGCCCCTTTCTGTGTCTGAATTATCGCCTTTCAGGCTGGGCGGCGCCGGTGTGATGGCACTGCGCGTCATCAGCGGCCCCTCCCCATCGCTGTCGCTGTCGCTCTCATCCCAGCCGTCTTGGGATGCAACAACAGCAGTGGCAGCAACGGGTGTCAGAGAAACGTGTTTTTCCATCGAATTTGCTGTGGGTGTTGCCGCCGCATCCGCAAATGCATCTATGGCAAATGCACGCACCTGAAGCGAAGATGGGTCATTGAGAATGCGATCGGCAATAGGTCGGAGGGCGTCGTGCACCACGAGACGCATGAACCCAGCTACAGCAGCTTTGCCGCTTGTGGAGGGGCATGCGGTCCGCTTTGTTTCACCTTCAGCAGGGTCAATGCCGTTTGCCGAAGCCGTGGCACGTTTACCAGCAGACTCCACTGGAGGAAGAGCGGCAACGACAAGCGCTTGAACCTCTTTGACCGCATCCGCAAAGCGCTGCATACGTCCGCTTACAGCAGCGGCGGCGGCGGCAGCGGAATTGGTGTCGCACGCGGTGCCAAATACTAAAGATGTCATGTAGGTCTGCATCACGTGAACGGTGGCAGGTAGTAGAACAGAGCTGAGAAATCGTGTCGCACACATGCGGCCCGCACACCAAAGTTGAATGAAGTCATCCCGGTTTGTTCGAGTCGCGAGAACATCTGCTGAAGGTGCAGCACACATCCAACCGCGCGTGCTGCCAAAGGCGTAGGTGAAGCTCCACCACCACCAGTAGCAGTGTGACACACGTGCGTAGATGCCCACATTTCTCCTGAAGGCGTCCATCATCGCGCCTTCTCTTTCGCCCGCCTTCAGCGCAGAAGGTGTTGGTACGACGTCTTGAGAAATGCGGTTGAGGCTGTCGAGTATCGCCGACGCAGTATCCAACCAGCCCGCAATGCTGTCTTCCTCGCTCACGTGGAGCATGCGTCGAAAGGCATCCAGCAGTCGAAAGCAACACCGCCATCCAACGTAGATGCATGCAGGTAGTAGTAGAGTACAGTCAGAGGCGAACAGGCCCTCTGCGCTCGCAGCGAGTTGCAGCCGCACGGCCCCCCTCACTCCCCACACTGACGAGGGCTCCGTGAAAGATACGGTGCTTGCTTCATGGAGGAGCATCCGTATCGGCGTAATGAGCTCCGATACCAGCTGGCCGACCAGCGCGGTGTACAATGCATTGTGCGCTGTCTCTTTTGAGGTAGACTTGCGGAGCCAATGATAAATATCCGTTCTTGATGCGCTCACAGCCGCCACGCGATCCCCCACAAGGCGCTCCAGCTCGCATAACGAGGATACAACACGCGGCAGATCAGGCTTGGTCCAGTAAGCGATGTCGTCGCTGCGTTCGTCGTCGTCGAAAGTGCCTGGACTCGCTGCCAGCACATGTGGCACGTCCCGTATCGACGCAACAAGCCCGTGAAACAACGCTTTGACATCCTCATTAAAGCGGTGCTCCGCGACGGAGTGCTGCTCCGTGTGCACCGCCCGCTCGATACGAGCACGCATGACAATGTCGTGTGAAAGCCCACGCCGTGACTACGAAGATGCAGCACTAAAGAAAACAAAAAGGATTGATGGGCGAGGGTGGTCAACGCATTAGCCAAAGCCTCACCATGAACGGAGCCCAGTCAGGCGCCAAACGAAAGAGCGTATGAAGACTGCAAGAAGCAAAAACGAGGGAGAGAAGATAGACAAGCAACGCAAGCAAGATGAAGGCAGTGAGATGGCAACAGCAGCCACAACAATTCCGCATGTGTCCGCAAAGCATCGGGAAGCCCCCCCCCAGTTGGGCAAGGTGCGGTCAGCACGGCGACAACAACAACGAAGGCCAAGACGCCGCAAAGAGCAGGAGTCGCAACAGAGAGTCAGCACTCTGTGAAACTCAGAGCACCAGCAAAGAGCGGCCAGTCGCATGAGGGCTGGAGAACTCGTCGCTGGTGTCAGCCCCGCACTGTAGCTTCCAGGGAAAACCAAAGCACTGGTTTCATTCCCACAAAAGAAGGGGGGGAGAAGAAATCCAGCAAGCCCTGCACAATGAGGCGCTTCATTCTCCATGCTATCGTTTACCGCTATCTTTTTCTTTATAAGCTCTAGTATAACATGGGATGGACAACATTAATCCAGAAGATGCACCACACCAATCCCCAAAATAAATTGAAACGAAGGGGGGGATGAAGAACTAACAAATGGCTGAGGTGCGACAACACCATGAACCTATACATCATCGATCCAAAGAAGGAGGAAAGAAAAAAAAAAGAAGCAAACGACAAGACCTCCACAAGTGACATACATATACATCCACAACGCCGTCAAGCCGCATGCACGAAGAACCACCGGTTCCGGTTGTTGTTGTTTTGCTTTTAGTCGACGGGCCTCACGTGTCCCCCCGCCACCACCACCCCTCCGCGATGCCTTCGCTCGCCTCTCACAAAGCAAAAAAGCGACGCACAGCAGTCAAAAACAAAAACAAAAGATGGAAGACCGGCAACTACGGCGACAACAGAAAGGAATCAAGCGAAAGCACAGCAGCAGCAGCATTTCTCTTACGAGGGCTCAATCGGAGGGAGAGGTTCACTACTGGTGCTGCGTTGCAAATTGACGCTGGAGCTAACCGGTGCGCCGGTGTTCCGCACCCCCGCCGTGAAGCTGCTTGCCGGGCCCACTACACGCGGTTGCTGCTGCTGCTGAATCGTGCGAGTGACGTTGTCCTGGGGAAAGTTCTGCGGGTTTCTATTGACGAAGGGCATCAAGGTGGCTGCCTGAGGGCGGGGACGCATGCTGTCCATCGGACGGTTGCAGCCGAGACAGCGAAAGGCTTTAAAGCCGGTGAGGCCGTCGGCCACGCCAGCACCAGCGCCGGCTCCGTTCGCCTCTGCCATCCAGCCCTCCAAATTCGCCACGTCCTGCTTTGTGGCCTTCCCATCGATCATATCTCTCAAAATGTTCAGTGACTTCTCCAGCGTGTCGATGAGACCGGCGTTCGTGGCGTTGAGCACCTGCTCCACCTCCCGCATGAGCCGCTCCAGAGCGTTCTCGACGTAATCGCGCTCCGCCTTGTTTGCCACAAGGGTGGCGTCCGCCTTGCAGTGATCCAGGCGCTCAATGCGCTCCTTCAGGTATTCCATATCCTCGCCACCGATGTTGCTGCTGCTGTTAAGCAAGTTGCTGTTGCGGTACGCGTCCTTCAAAATGTTCAAATCAGCCTGCAGCTCCCGCAGTGCCTTCTCCGTCGCTGCAGGCGCACGCGTGTCACTGGCACTGTCGCTGTCACGGCGCTGCGCGTTGGCCAACTCCGCTCGCTGGCGCATTGCATTTAACTCATCTCGCAGCTTCTGCAGCGCTGATCGGTCTGCCTTGTCCTCATTTAATCGCCCAATATTCGTCTCGGCGCGTGCCATGCGGCTGATCAAGTCGGGCACAGTGCTGCCATCGGAGGAACTGCTGCGCTTGTTGCCCTCCAGCGGCTGTAAAGAGTCTGGCGGCGGCAGGTTCCCCAGCTCAGACCTGTTCGCCTTCACCTCTTCTAGCCGGGAAGTCTCCTTCATCGTGCGCTGCAGCTGATCCCGTGCGGCTTCAACATCGCCCTCAACCGCACGGACGGCGTCGTTCAACTGACGTATCTCCTGCGACCAATCCGTCTGTCCGCCCTGCGCGGCGAGGAGATCCGCCAGCTGCTTCTCCAGATTCTTCACCGCGCCCTGTAAAGCAGCAAACTGCAGTGGGTTGATGTCACATACACCTCCCTCGCTCTTCTCCCCTACGGCCAGCACACCCTCGAACTGTCCTGCGAGCGCGCTGTGAGCGGCTTCCAGCGCTCGCAGGCGCTCCTCCAGCTGCTTTAGACGATCGGCCAAATCGCGTGCGTTACGCAAGGCGTTGAGGTCGTCGTCGGTCATGCTCCGTGCGACGCGCAGTTGCTTCTTTAGATTGTCCAGCTCTTCCTGAAGCTCGTCATCACGGCGCTGCAGCTGCTGCCGCGTATCCACAACGTCATTCTCCACACGCGCAATACGACGGCGCATGTCATTCAAGTCTTCATTGCTCGCACCCGCTGGTACGCAGGTTCTCTCACTCTCAGTCGAATCCGCCTCCTCCTGATGTATGCGCAGCTGATCCATGTCCGCGTGCAAGCCCTTCATCTCCCCAAGGATCTCCGCCACGACACGGTTCAAGTACGCAATGTCGTTGCCATCTCGCTTGAGCTTCTCAAACACAGAGCCGGCTGTGGGCGCGACTTCGGCAGGTCGGCCAGTTGATAACTGCGATACGCGGCGCGCAGCAGCCGCGGCAATGCGCTGGTCCGCGTACATACTCCGCCGGTGCACGGGCGAGACCGGATGCGAGCCCTGCGCGCCGTAGGGAGCAGCAGAACCGCGGTGCTCTCCGGCGTCCTCGCCACCAACGCCACAGGAAGTTGGGCGGGAGGCAAAGCAAGTGGAGAAACTCTGGGGCTGGCTCAACTGCGAATGCTCCTGCGACACAGAACCGAGGTGCTTGGCGTCCAACGCTGTCGGCGCTGCCTCCTCGAAAGCGGTATAAACCCGTGTGCCCTCAAACTCGAGGCTCTCGTGTGCCTTCTCGAGGATGAAATCGCCTACCGGTTTGGCCGGTACGATGTCTTCGGCCCCACTCGACACGCGGGCCACACTCGAAGTGCGGCCCGGTGGGGGTGCCGCCGCCGCCGTAGAGCTCGCACCTTCTTTCACCCCCTTCCTGACCTCCTCCGCCGTTGTCTCTTCTCCTCCTGGCGCAGAGCCTTCGCGAGTGCCCACCGCCGAGGCCTTTGGGTGGTGGCGCTTGCGTGCCGCATAAATTTCGTCGATGGTGTGGCGATCGCGCTCTGCCCCGTCCTGCAGCTCCCCTAACAGGCCGTTCAGGCGAGCGATCTCATCCCAGATCGCATCGCTGTCGGAGTCTAGGCCGCCGCCCCGCTGATGCTGCCCCGCTTCGTCGTGCGTCTCTTCCTTTTTCTCAGCGGCCTTCGCACACGCCGCCAACTTTTCCTCAAGTGCCTTGTTCGCCTCATCAAGGTCTTCGATGCTCGCACTGAGTTGGGCAATGCGGATGTCTTGCGATGTGTTTTGTCTCTCCAGCTGAGCCAGGCGGCGTAGGATGTCGCGCAACGTCAGCTGCAGCGGCTCGAAGGTCATGCCGAAGCCGATGAGCTTCGAGAGGTCGACCTCCTCCACCTCATTGTAGACTTCTGTTGACATTTGCTTTCCGTTTTTTTTTTAAATAATAAGTTGCGATGCGGATGCCTCGCCGGTCGATCGCGAAGCGCTTTTCAAATTACGGTCGCTGATTCCTTCTCTTATCTATCTCCTTGCGTTGCGCTTCCTCTTGCGTGTGTCTCCGCGCTTCACCAGGGTACGGGTGTGAGTGTGTGCGTGTCGATGAGGACGCAGCGGGTGGAACAGACGGGGAAAGAGAAGGAGAGGAGGGGAGGATCAATGCCTGCACTATAAACAAAAAATACTAAGGCTGTACAGGCTGCGTTGTGTGGCGTTTTGTATACGCACAGCTGTAAGAGGTGAGAGGAGAAAGGGGGGGAGAGAGATGCAGTGTAAGCGCGTTATGCCGTCTTCTGTGAATGGTCTTCACCTTACATGCTCTTTCATTAAAGCAGCCTACGTGTTGCTGTCTCTCAGCTATATGCGTTCATCCATAGATGTATAGCTTAGCGATGATCTGCCAGCTGGCAACGCCCGGATACAGTAGTGTCTGTACACAGGAGACCGGAGTGCAGAAGCATTCTTTGTGCTGCAACGGCTATACAAGCACAAGCGCATAAAACACAAGAACAAAGGGAGGGGGTGAACTTGAGCATCCCGTCAAACAAAAACACGCACCACCCGACGCAGTTCCACCTACCCCCCCCCTAAAAAAAAGAGAGGAAGATAAGGAAGCACCCCTCCACGAAAGAAACAACTGCGGCGCCACATCACCATCTGTGAAGAAACACGCGGTGTACACCGCCCCATCCCATCCAAACTCATCACGCTGATGTGTGTGGCATCGTCTTACCGTTCAACGTATTCTGAAAGCACAAGTCGCATAAAAAAACAACAACAACAAGCGCATGACGGCTTCGTGAGCGGGAAGATCCGACGACCATCGTCAACATAAAAGCAGAGACACGTGCCTCTCACCTGCGAAGGACCACTCCTCATTCAATCGTTGCGGATGCGGCAACACAGCACATCCCGCACATCCTTCGCTGGCACCAGCTCCTGCATCACGAACTCCTGCAGACGCCGCATTCCGTTCGTCTCCGCGATGTTAAACCCCTGGCAGCTGTCCAACCACAAGTAGTTGTCGGCGTGCATCTTCGCCTTGCTTGGAGTGTCATCAATGAGAACGGTATTCTCTGGCTGCGCAATCGCAGGGAACTGCGTGAAGATCAGCGAGAGATCCTTCACGGTCGCGTGGGTGTCATCCAGCACGGATGCGTTCAGACGGCGGAAATCGTCGGCACGCGTGTGTTCACGTGACCACACGAACTCAAAGCGAATCGGGGTAGGAACATCGGCAGCATCGGCAGCGGCAGACCCATCCTTTGCCGCCTCCATGGCAGGCCCCGCCTTCTTTTTCTTGTCAAAGCGTCCCACACGGCTGCTGCCCTTCTCACTTGACGAAAGGGGCGAAGAAGAAGCGGAAGCCGCTTCCGCCGCTGCTGGCGGGGCAGAAGCCCTCGCAAAGCCGCTCCCTACAGCGCTTCCCGTACCCGTCACCGACGCTGCAGCCGCCGCGGCTGACATCTGCAAATGCGAGTCGAATACCGCGCTGACAAGCGGGTGCGTGTTGCGCGCCGTCGTCGAGCTCCAAATCGCCAGACGGCAGTGCGGCTGCAGCGCCTGCAGAACCTCCACCATGTGCTGCCGCAGCCAAATTTTGGAGGTGCCAACGGTCAAGTCCGGTGCCGGCATGCCCTCCGGGACACTGCGAACGTGAATGCGCTCTAGCAGCGTGCCGCGTAGGCCAAACACCAGCAAAGGCTTCTGTGCTGGCATCTCTCTTCGCTCCACTTATATCTGTGTATGTGCGTGATATAAAGCCTTGCTTAGCAGTATACTCTGTGAAGGACAACTACACTTCTCTTACCTTTGCTGGAACATTCGTTCAACGCATATCGATTTCGGTACGATTGCGTAGTTTTTTTTATTTTCGTTTACGCAGCGGCACAAAGAACACGGAGGAAGACCGAGATGTTGATGGATTTAGAGATGCCACCAATGGGCAGTGTACTTCGGGAGCGCGGCACACAGACACACACACACGCACACAACGCATCCGTCTACACGAAGTCATTGTGTTGTGCGCGTCAGCGGCACAACAGAGAGAAAAAGGCGCCGATACGTGCTGCCCAGCATGCGATGCACCGGCTCATGTATCTCAACGGAGGAAAAGAGACCTCGCCTTTGATATGCAGCGTGCATCAACGCTCAGGCATCCAAAAAGATAGCCAAGAAAAACGAGTTACAAAGCCCCAGTGCAAAATGTGAAGATCAGCCAAAAAAGAAAGAGAAAGAAGGGGGCGGCTGCGGGCAGGCGCGTGCGTCCATGGGCGGCACCACACACCCCTACCAGCAGCCCCAGACACGTACCAGAAACGGACTCGCCAAAAAAAAAAAGAGGGTGAAAGGCGCGAAAGCAGCCCGACGTCAAAGTGAAACCCGCGCGCACACGTGTAGCGGAGCGTCTGCCAATCGGAAAAAAAAAGCAAACAAAAAGAATATCGGGCCCATGGGAATTCAGAACCACCAAACTGGCTGCTGTCACGGCAAGCACAAGAAGAACAACTTTTGATTCGCCTAGAGCGCATTTGCCCTCCATGGCAGCACAAGCTTGCCATCCGTTGACGATTTATTTTTGTTTTTTATTTGGCTGCGCGTGCGTGGATGTTTACCTTTTTTGACTGTGTGTGTGTGTGTGTGTGCTCAGCATGAAAGGTGCATCGATTATTAGTTTAGGTCGCACAGCGGAAACTAAGGGACGGCACCGATGGTGCGGTGAAGGAGCCCGACAGCAAGCGCCAAAGCAGCCGGTAACAACAGCACAGCATCCTTCACACACACACACGTCTCTCGCGTTCCCATCTCGCTCGATCCTGACCGGCACATCAACGCCAGAAGAAGATGTACTTCTCGTAGGGTGCCACCGCCGTTTCGAAGGCGTGTCGGCCAAGCTGCAAGTCCGGCAGCCCCATTAAAAAGAGGCCCAAAATGCACAGCGCGGCAGCGTAAAAGAAGACGTTGACGCAGAAATACCCCAGCCCGCGGCGGCGATTACGCTGCTCGAGCGAGAGAACGCCAAAGTACAAAACCAGCCACACCGAGAGGCTGGCGATGGCCACCATCCACGGAACGGCGATGTGGGTCGGCATGACCGCGTCCTGGAAGTAGTGTCCCTCCACCGCCATTTTGGCGATCCAGATAGTTTCCACACAGATGCCCAGGATTGTCACCCAGGCGTTGGTGCCGATACGCTTGATGTACGGGTTCGTTATGAATTCATATAGTTCCCGCAAACACGGCGTCGCCAGTAACGCCCACAACGCCAGCCGAGCCGTCACAAGGTGGTATTCGGGCTGCATTTGCAGCACTGCCTTCATGGTAAAGCAGTTCAGCTCCTGCAGCAGCATCAACAAAAGAATGCCCGCCACCTGGAAGAAGCGCGTCGGGCTCTGAAACACGTTCCAGTTGTAGCGCTCAAAGCTGCGCGGGCCGAGCTGCCCCAGCAGGCGTTTCGCCTTACCCTTCATTGTATTGATTTCCTTCAGCGCAATCCACTTGTACTCCTTAGCGTTCAGCTTCCACAGCAGCCACATCCCCACTAGCGTGCCACCCGCGTTGCAGATAAGCACGTCCAGCAGCACGTGGTCCCACCAGCATTCGCGGAAGTTCGGTAGAACATGTTGGAAGGTGACCTCGATCACCTCAAAGCCCAGTGAAACGGCCGTCACCACGCGCCAGTCACGCAGCACAAGCATCTTCACCACATAGCCAGCGGAGTGGGCGAGGATGAACATGTCGAAAGCGGTATTCACAAAAAGCCACGGGCTCTCCGCCGTGCTCATGCGGCAGTCCTCCGCGTAGGCGCGCTCCGGCAGCGGGCTCAGGAGCGACTTGTCGTAGAATCCCATGATGGCACGTACGGTGGAGAGGTCTTGGAAGATCATAAAGGTGAGAAATATCAAGTAGAGAATGCCGAGCGCGAGGACGCCGCGCCACACCGCCGGGTGCGGTCGCACCATCAGCGAATCTGGTAGGTGCACTGTGCCGAAGCCAACGAACACAAAGGCGGCCGCCGAGAGACCCAGCTTGACGTTCTGAACAACGCTGAGGTTGGGGTAGTAATAGTAGCGCAACATCAACAGAATGCCCATGAGAATCGACAAGAGTACGGCAACGGTGTGAGGGGTGTACGCGCGGTCCGCAAAGTCCAACTCGCGAGCCCATGGGCTCGCCGGCTTCAGGTGATCGTCAGTGCGGTGCACCAGCGAGAAGGAGTCGAGTGGGTGCGACGGCACCCACGGCGGGGGACGGACTTTGACCCTTTCGCCTCCAGCTTTACTGCCGTCGTTACTGATTATGTTGCCGCTGCCCCCTGCGGCGTCGTTGGCAGCCTCAGCAGCCGGCTTCTGGTCCTCTGGCCTCGCACCAGCCTCTCCGCGATTAGACTTACCACGGCCCATGACGCTTTTTTCCGGTGAAACGACGGTGGGAGACGTTGAGGTTATGCACGCAGGTGTGTTTCCTCTGTGAGTTGGCGTACCCCACCGAACGCCAACAACAAAAAAATGAAGAACAGGGGTTGTGTGCATTGGGAGCAGTTTACATCGCGGCGACGATGGCGAAGGAGGGATACAGAACAACAGCAACTGACGGATGAGTTGCAAAACATATTTAAAAAAGAAAGCATCACGGCGTCAGCTGAATTCCGCTTTTATTGAAAGAGTGGTGCTGACGCCTGCACTTCGTCCTATATAAAAGGGGAGCGTGGGCGGTGGCGGAAGCCTACTGCTGCTGGTGCTTGCGTGGTGCTGCAGGGACCACAACAAATGGGGAGGCCTCAATGCTTGCGGAAGTAAATAAATCCGGAGTCCACGCTGCGGTGGCACAGGGGGGGGAGGCACTAAACGATACAGCGCGTGGAAGGCCTTCGAAAAGGAACCCATTTGCGGTGAAGAAAAAATCGATCAAACAGCACAAACCTACGCTTCTCGGCAATAACAAGAATTGAATAGATGTATAGATACAGATATAGAAGAGCGGTGGGCTGTGTGGAGGCAAGCCCCCCTCCTTTTGGTCACCACTGCAGGCAATTTCATAAACTACCGCGATTCTGTCGGAGCCTCGCCAGCCCCGTCGCATTCACAACACAGGGCACATTCGCGATCAGCTCCGTTGCCCGAAGGCCGCGCGTGCCACGATCGTCTGCAGAGGCCACCATGTCCGCCGCCACAGCGTGCGCCAACGCGCCGGCGCAGGCCGTGTCAAAGGTGTTGTGCAGCTGCTGCGCTGCAAGTCCGGTCAGAAGACCCGTAAGCACGTCGCCCATGCCTCCACTGGCCATGCCGGGATTGCCGGCGTCCACAATGGCGGCATTGGACAGGCGCGACGGCAGGCCATCCACCGCCGCCACTTCCACCGGTGCCGATGCATCACGAGCGCTGCTCCGCGCGTCGCAGTACACCACCGTCCCAGGCCCCTTCAGCAGGCACGTTCCACCAAAGATAGCGGCGAGCCGCCGAGCTGCGTTCAGGCGGTCCTTCTCCACCTCTTCGATGCGGCAACCCAAGAGGCGGGCTGCCTCGCCGGGGTGCGGCGTAATGATGCTGTTTGAAATCACCGGCAGCGACGCTCCCTCACGCAACTGCCCACCCAGCACGTTCAGCGCGTCCGCGTCCAGCACCAGCGTCTTTTCTGGATGTTCCGCAGCGTGTCTCACCGCCACAGACACCGCCGCTTGTGCAAACTCAGCTGAGCCTAGCCCAGGCCCCACCGCGATCGTCGTTGCCCACTGGAAAGCCTCTTCCATCTGCTGGTGCAGTGGAACAGCAGACGCGTGGGGCTTGTCCGCATCATCATTGACGCTTTGCACCATCACTTCAGGGCACCGCGTTAGCAGCGGCGCCGCGTACTCGGGACGGGTCAGCGCCCGCGTTAGCCCAGCACCGGCGGCGACGCACGCTTCGGCGGCCATCAAAATAGCTCCGCCGAAGCCGTGATCGCCGCCCACCAGCACCACCTTCCCGCAGCTGCCTTTGTGCGCCGAAGCGGCGCGCGGGGTACCAAAAAAAAGGGGGATGTCCTCCACCGAAAGGCGGCGGCACTGCACGTGCTGCAGTCGCTCTGGCGCTGTCATCCACTCCGCCAGGCCCAGGCTGCGGTAGTGCAGCTGGCCGACGTAGTCACGCGCCCGACCGGTTAAGAGACCAGGCTTGAGACAAATAAACGTCGCCGTGTGATCTGCCTTCAAACACTCGCCTGCGGCCACGCCTGTCTCTGCGTTTAATCCAGACGGGATGTCGATAGCCACTCGTGGCACCGGCAGCTTGTTGATGGAGCGGATCACCTCCTCGTAGTGCTCCCGAGGTCGGCCCGTGATGCCTGTGCCCAGCAAGCCGTCAATCACCAGGTCCACATCAGCAGGGACCTGTACCGGCTGCCCGGCCTCCAGTGTTGCCTCTGTGCCACCGACCGCCTGCCAGGCCGCGCGTGCCTTCGTCGCCTCCGTCGGAAGAGGCTTGCTTTGTGGCATGCACAGCACCGTCACGGCCTTGCCAGCCTGGCGGGCGTGCCGCGCAATCACGTAGCCGTCCCCGCCGTTGTTGCCCGGGCCGACCAAAATAAGCCAATGCCGCTGCTGCGCGTATAGATGGGCAAATATGTCGTATGCTGCCCCGCCAGCACGCTCCATCAACTGGCTGAGGTCGATGTTTTGGCTGGCAGCCGCGGCAGGCTCCGCCCCGCGTAGCCACGCGGCGCTCCAGATGCACCTACGCAACGTCTCCTCCAGCGCGGTGGCGACGTGGCAGCGTTCTGACAGCCACCGAGACATTGGCCGCAGTGTCTTTACCAAAGGGTAGCAGCAATAGTTTTGTCTTGTGTGTGTGTGTGTGTGTGTGTGTGTGTGTGTGTGTGTGTGTGCGCGCGCGCGGTTATCAAAGCAGGGGTGAGAAGGGAAGGGGGCAGAAGGATCGGTAGGGCGAGAGCGAGCAGGAGAAACAAATAATAAAACGATCGAAACAGGCGTGCGTGCTGCAAGCAAGCGTCATCGGCGTGCGTGTGGAAGAATAGCACAGCCTTTTATTATTTTTGTGGTAGAAACAAAAGCACTATCCTCAAGAAAGGGGGATGAGGGATTCTACAAGAGCCGCCGCAGCGTTGATGCGGAAAGATGTGATGTGCCCTGTGGGTTGGGTGCGTTTTAATCGACCCGGGAGGTGGTGACAGTGGCGGTTTCCAGCCAGATGCAGTTGAAGAAGTGCAGCGGGGAGCACAAAAGATAAGTTATTAATTAATTGGTATTCCGCGCAGATCGTCACAACAGCCGGGAGCTGTGTGGCCAACAAAGCATACACGAATCGAAGAGTCACAGCATCGTTACTCTCTTCGTTAAGGAAGTCCTTTGGTTGGCGTTTCGATTGATTCCTCGGGTGAGAGAGTAAACGCATACGCCCTCACACAGACGCACACACCGTTTGTACGAACCAGAAAGCCGGGGATGCAGTCGGAACGCCAGCCACAAACAGCCTTGGGAGGCTTTCTACCTTTTGGGGACATCTCTTTTCCCTCGATAGCGGAGACATGGCGTGGAACTAGACTTGGTCCTAAACATTACGGTTGGTGGGTGTACATCCGCTTCCTTTGCAGAGTTAAACGGGAAAGCACAGGCGGTCCAACACGAAGCGCACCCGGAGTTTACAACGAACTAAGAGCAGATACACACACAGAAGAAGAAGCGCAGCTTCATCGCTTCGGTCGGAGCTTCACGACTTAAAAATCAAGTCCAAGCGCCACATCAAGGTCATCGTCGTCGCTCTTAGCAGCAGCGCTATTGCCCTCCTTCTTGGCAGCCACAACAGGTGCGCCGCCGTGCTGCCCTTCCTCCTCACGTTGGCGTTTGCGCAGCGCCTCTGCCGCTTCAGCGGAAGCGCTGGCGCTGTTACCACAAGCGCCATGTTGCTCCTCTGTCGGGGGCACGGCTGAGGGCTGGTGAATGCCCGCCGCACTCTGCGGGGCTGTGGAAGAGCTTCCTCCAACCGTGTGGGCAGCTGCGGTGGTAGTTGCTGAAGAGGATGCCGTCTCGTGATGGTTGTGCTCGCTGCTAGAAAGTGCAGGGGAAGGCGACGCAGAGCCGCCCACATCACCGCCGTGGCCACTTTCCGCCAATGACCTCTCCACATTTCCTCCACTAGCGTGCCTCTCTGCCACCTGCGGTGCGGCCGTCGTTGCCCCCTTCTGCTTCGGCTGCTCCGCCGCCTCCTCGACGTACCCCGCCGCCTCCTTTACGAAGGCCGGGATTCGAGCCATGTCCACAACCGTGATGGCCGGCAGCTTCGTGACGCCCTCGCGGTACTGCCGGAGTTCGCGTACCACCGATTGGAAGGTTCGGATCGCCGGCATCAAGTCAATCTTCGCAGACGACACCTTCGTGTCCACCGTCATCCCGATAATGTAGTGTGCCGTAAACCACGTCGGACCTGTGGGCACAGAAGCTGCGTTGGGATTCGGGGTGGTGGAAGAGTCGTGTTTGGCAGCCACCCCACCCCGCAGAGACTTCGCATGACTGTCCGTGTTCAACTGTCCAGAGGTGCGCGAGCCAGCATTGCTGCGCGGGCCGGCCGCACTTCCTGCGCCGGTGGCTTTGCTCGTCAGGCGTGCCCGCAGCTCGACCTCCTCCGGGTCCTCGAACCGGCGGGGGTTGAGGTGCAGGCGCAGTTGCCGATAGTCCTCCAGCGTATGCCCGCGTGACGAGGCATTGCCGGACCACAGAATACGCATGCGGGACTCGACACCGTCGGCGTAGGCCTGATAGTGCTCCGCGTCACTACAAGACACCTTTATGTGAAGATAGTGCTGATACTTCCCAAAGAATGGCACAGGCTCCAGCACCGTAGACCACACGCCGAAGGGTCCGAAGCGCGCCTTCGCCTCCGCCTCACTTAAGCCGAGGTGCTGGCTCAGCAACTCATGCCCGCGTTGAAACTCATCGCACAACTGGCGTAGATTGGTTAAGGTGACGTTGTAGCAGGCATTGCCGTACGGCACCGCGGGCGTCAGAACCGGGAAGAGGGCCATGGCGTCCGACTTCGACTCGCGCGGATCCCAGCCCCGCCCGAGGTGGCTGCGAGCCCGCGTTGACTCCGTCAAGTAAATGGCGCGGTTCTCCGTGCCGGTTTCATGCGGGTTTGGCTTGAACCATGTGTGATAGGTGCGGAAGAAGCGCGTGACCATGCCGGCGGCGTTCTGGTTGGGGTAGCACTGGCACACAAAGGCAGTCAGAATAGCCCAGCCAATGCCCGAGGGGAAGCCGAAGGTGTTACTGTAAATCGCACGCGCCTTGCCCCAGGCCTTCACAAAGCGCAGGGCCTGACGAAAGACAGCCTTGTTTGGAACAAGGTCCATGATGTTGTGTGCGACACGCACGGCGTTACAGCTCAGCACCGACTGCTCATCCAAGCCCTGTAAGAGGTCATCCGTAATTACCTCCGGCACGCGGTCTTGTCGGATGGAGCCAAAGGACAAGTCGATATCGATGCCGTCGCACATCATCGCAATGATCGGCACGCGCGACTCACGAATGCAGTGCAGATCCGTCACCCACGGCTCGCTCTTCAACCGCGGTGCAAGGGTATTAAAGAAATGTTCACGCGTAATCCGGCTCGGGGCGATAAGCACCATATCCACGTCACTGCCGGACGTGTGCACGTTATACCGGTACGACCCGGTGGCAAAGATGCGACCCTCCACCTGCGCCGCGGCCGCCTCTGGCATGCGGAACTCCGTAATCATCGTGTGGCGAATCCACACGCGCACAACGTTCACAATGCGCTCTAGGACAGAACGGCGGCGGTTCGACTCCTCCTCTGGCTCGATGCGGGTGAGGCACCACTCGCCCAGGGTTGCGTCGTGCACCACTTCGCCGCCTTTGGGGCCATCGCTAGAAACGATCTTCTTGGCCAAGAAGCCCTTGTCCGCGGAAGCAGCCATGCTGGGTTAGGAAGTGTACGGCAAAGCCGGGAGGAGAGGGAACAAAACAAAGAAGAAACACGGGAAATCTATAAAGAACAGCAAAACGCCACTTAACGGGGGAAGAGCGCTACTCGACAAGCAATAAACCGATGTGATCTGCGGCACTGCACAAGCCTAGCTTATGTACCTTTATTTTTCTCTCTTAATGACAACTAAGAAATAATACGGTCCCTTGAAGAGCCGTCTGCGATTTCTTGATGGCAGTCCTTCACGGTGCGACTGTATGTACCCGCGAAGGTGAACGCACAGCCCAAGCGTTTCGTTTATTTACCTTCCAATGTCCGAGGATTGGGTACACGAAAGGAATAGGAGGGAGTAGGCAAAAAGAAAGCAGAGATGTGCGGTACACACAAAGCAAAAGGAGGGGGGAGAGAAGCTCGTCGTCACGTTCGTGAAGAGGGATGGCTCACTTGACAGCTACGTACCAAACAAGCGAATTTCGATTGCACAGTCTCACACCTTCCGTCTATGCGGGCAGACAAGTGCAATCGGAATTTTGATTTGACTTATGAAATTCACGTCCCACGGTGACGTCTTCGGAGGACGAAGAAGCTGCGAGAGCAGGAAAAGCCGGTGCTCTCATAGAGAAATCGTTTGCGTTGTCCTTTAAACGCCCCCAACGCACGATTTCCGTAGGCCCTTTTCTGCTTAGCTGTTGTTTTTGATTTTCTTTTTTGTCATCACACCGTGTGTGGAGCGTCTGTGCGTCTGTCTGTGTGTTTGAAGGAAACACGCAGCGGCCCGGTCAGTCCGCAGCCCGACTCGCCCTCACACCCACGTCGAATACAAAATGAAAGCAAGAACCGGAGTGTGAAAAAGCAGCTGCGTGCACACTACCGATAAAAACTCAGCAAAGGGAGAGACGGAAGAAGTGGGGGTCAGGCATGCAGCATCGATGTTCAACGCATAACTCAGAGAAAGTTGACTACGGAGGGAGGAGAACTCAACTTAAGAGGGAAACGCTCTGCGCGCTCAAAGCACACGCCTACTACTTGCGCAGCACCGTGACTCCGGCCGCCACCCCCCACCCCACTCCTCCTCTTCATCCCTTTGCTGCATCCCAAATCAACAATCACAGCACCGCCCACACACACCCAAAAGCACAATACTCGATCGCCGACTTCAACCTACACAATTCCACTTAAAGAGACGCCTCAAGTGTTACTTCCGCGGCGCTGCTTGCGATCCAGAAGCACATCCAGCGCACAAGGCTGCATCGTCAGGTTCAGCAAATCTTGGACGATGGTGCGCGACGCAGCGGGGCGGTGCCGGCGCACCGGCGACCGCATCACACGCGCTGACACGCTGTGGCTTGTGTTACTGCTCACCCTGCGGCTCACCGCACTGGACGGGGGGCTAAGCTCGCTCTGCATCGCCAGCTTCGCACTGATCTCGGAGATAGTAGTGGTGTTCGCTACGGTGGCCTCGCCCAAGCGGTCCAAAACGGCTTGCACGAGTGCCTCGAAGAGTGGCGCGGAGTGCTCCATGGGGCATTGAATCGACGAAAGACCTCGGACCGTGATGCCGACTGCGTCCTCCACCGACACCTCACCCGCAGCAGCCGTTGGCGCAGCGGCTTGGGCGAGAGGAAACCCAGGAATGGTATCAACGCTTGGTTCCGCACCGGGGGCTGCTGCCGCAGCGCCTGCACCGCTGCTATTCACAAAACTCATGGACAGCGGAGGGCCCACGCTGCTCTCCACAACCTCAGTCAAAGAGTGCGGTGTCCGCTGCATGGCAGTCGTAGCAGCGGCAGCAGCCGCGCCGCTGACGGGAAGCGACTGCGCACTGCGCTCCGCCAACGCCAGAGTCTTCCTCGCACCGTTGCTCTCTGCGGTATTGGTGGAGTGTGAGGACGCCAGCGGCGCCGGCCGCATCTCCATCTCTCCCCCACCTGTCCGGCTTGTTGCTTCCGCCTCCATCGTTGACGCGTTCTGCAGTCTTTCACGCAGCAGGCCACAGACGACCACCGGTTGCGGGCCCAACACGGGCTCCAGCTCCATCATGATATCCGCCGCCTGCACCAGCGTTACCTTCTGGCTCGGATCGTAGCAGAGGCCGATGACATGGCACTGACGACACACAAAGCGCCGCAGCTCCTCGTAGCGATCCGCGCCGCTGAGGTCGTAGATATGTAATGTAGCTTCGGTGGAGAGTCCGCCGACAAGCCGCACCGACGTGACCCGGCGCTGAAACCCAATAGTAGGTCGCACACCCGTTTGCGTGGGTCCTTTTCCCAGAAACGAATGCACAGCGGCCGTCTTGCCAATGCCGCTGGGGCCGACTAACGCGACTCGAATCGGGCTGGACAACAGAATGCGTGCCCCCAGTGAAAACGAAGAGAGACCCTCGCAGTGGGCCATCTCCTGCCGGTGGGCGAAGTCGAGGAACTGAGTGTAGTTGTATCTCGCGTGCAGCGAGATGACCCGCTTTGCTGCCTCGCTCTCTGAGAGCGCAGTTGCGTCTTGGATGACCGGGGTGCTGTTGAAAATATCGTCGGCCAAGGAAGAAGAGGTGCCACCACCACCGCCGTACCAGGTGGAGGCGCGCTGCTGCTGCGCAGACAAGGCCGCGGCTCGCGACTTTAGCGAGGTCAGCTGCATCGCCTCCCCCTCCTGCACCCATCGCGTCATGTTGTACTGATACCAAATGAGATTGTCGCGGGACATGAAGTAGAAGTCCGCCGACACAAGGGCCGCATTGGCCAGGTCAATCAGATTCAAGTAGGTCATAACATTCACCAGAAGCGCGCGCTGCAGCATCTTCAGCTCGCCACGGCTGCGCCGCCGCAGCTCACCGTTTTCTTGTCGAGTGGAAATGACGAGCTGGACCTCGTAGGAGCAGCTAGCGCACACACGACACGGCACTACACTCGCGACGGGCGGAGATGGCGCGGCAAAGTTTGTGGAAACGTTATTGGAGTTGGGGTACCAAGAGGTATTCGTGATGCCACCATTGCTGTCCATGCCAGCCTGATTGGCAGTAGTGGGTGCCACATCAGCAGGTGAGATAGAGCCAGCGCACTCACTCTCGGTGTTACTGCGCATCCCGGCACCACTTGCGCCATTCATACAGCTTGCGGCCGCTGCCGCTCCAGGGGTACCACACGATGTGGCGGTGCTGGCACCTCCACTAAAACCGGCGGGGTCCGGCGACGTGTTGGATAAGTTTTGGTTTGCTCCGTTAAGGTTACTGCTGCTGTTGCCACTCCCTCCCAAGCCCTCCTGCAGCCCGGCCGGCATCGCCCTCGCCGCAATGGCAGCGGAGATGTACACGACGTTGTTGCAGCACGAGGCGCAGAAAACCCGGCCGCACATTCGGCAGCGGTGCTTGCGGCTGAAGAGGGAGAAGCTGCTCGTGCAGTCGGGCGCCATGCAGTTCACCACGTGCGCATCAGGGACCCACTGATCCTGCGGGCAGCACCGCACCTGTGAAGTGTCCAGCACGGGCTTCGCCAGCGATGAGGTGGTGGTGGCCGAGCCAGAGAAGCTTGCCGCGGCTGGCGAGAAGGCGGCGTTATTCGAATTGGCCAGCTCACTCATCGAACGTCGTGTAACTGAGGCATGCGTGTGCGCGCCGGAACTGCTTAGCATCGTTGCGCGGCTGAGGTTAACGGCAGAGTGTGCGACAGTGGCAGTGCCCAGTGGGCCGGTGCTGTTACAGGGTACCTCATCACCGGCCATCCCGTAGAGCAAGTTGACTTGCAGCACAGGTGGGCCGCGTGGTCTGAGCACCACTGATGGGCCATTAGACAGTGAAGAGAGATCCCGCTCCATTTCCGCTCTCTACCCGCACGCCCGGCGCGGCGATTGAAATACAAGAAGTGAAAACTCTCTTCTAGGGCTGAAGTTGAATGTGCACAAGACAGTGATGATGAAAATCTTGATGAGCTCTACCTTTCTTTTACCCCTAGGCGCTGGTCGATTCAGAGGCCGTCACACGCGACGAGAAGTCGATGCAACCGCAGCCCAAGACAGCGGGGAAACCGTCGGCTGTTCCGCAGACTACACCGAAAGGCAAATAATAATAATAATAATAATAATAGTAATAAGATCGGCACAACACAACAACTAAAGTAAAATTAAGAAACAAAGAAACTTCGCAGTAAAGGGAGAACTGTCTACGTGTACCGGCAGACTATTGTACGCCAAGCGTTCTCGCGTCAGCACTTCTCCCTTCCTTGGCTTTGTTGTTGCTGTCGTTGTTGTTTAGCGGAGGCCTGGCTCGTGCAGATGTGGAAAACAGCGTAATGAAAACAAGCGAACAAAAAAAAAAAGATGGCTATTAAGATCATAATAAAGGGATAAGGAAACTAGAAGATCAATGGGAAGAACAGGGGGGAGGTGTAGTCACTAAACACGCGATTGCTCCCGCTATGCTGGTGAGGACTCCGATAGGAAGCGTGCTACGGATTCGCTGGCAGATATCCCGCAACGCACGGGGATGGTCCATTCATAGCACAACAGCCACAATGAACGTAGTCGCCTCCGTCTTCAACGTCGGCACTTGTATAAGCTGCCGGTACAATGCAGAAAGCACACAGCGGCAGTACTTGAATCAGCAATGATGTGCTCAACCCCTACGCGTAAATGAGCATCACAAGTAAAGGAAGCGGGTGAAGGGTCCCCCAGAAAATTTATATATGTGAAGAAACCATCAAAACAACAAGGGAAAGAAGAGAGGAGAAAATTAAGGATGCTTCAACGCACGTCAAAGGGCGAGAGAAAGAATATCAGGGGCCGACATAAGACCCTTTCACGCGATACAAAGCTGCGGATAAACAAAGCCTGTGTGTGCGTGCCCGTGTCTCTGCCACACCTTGGCAAAGCTGCATCGCTTAAAGCCTGCTTAGCACACCACTGTCAGCACAATAAGGGCAACCGCAAAGCACAACAAGCACCCTATGCGATACAGTCCCATCATTGAGTGTCTCTTCGCCCTTACATTCTTTCCCTCGGCACGATTGAGAAACCGGACAGACGTATATGAATTGTCGTAACGGGAGACATCGGAGAACAGCGCCAAAATTACAAAAATAACATAAATAAAGAGCGCCGCCGAATTTTTCTTTTGTTTTTACTCCATAACGTTAGCATAAAAAATCATATATATATGTACGCGTATCTATATATGTGTATATAGATATATAGATATATATCTGTTGACTTCCACTCTCCTTTTGATGTTTACCCCTTGTGGGCGGTATATATATATATATTCGAATCGGTGCTTAACAGTGCTTCACGTACTGCTTCCCAGCACTCCTTCACACGGCCCTCACGCGGCCGCCAACAGAAGAACAGGAAAGCAACGCTCCGCACGAATAATTACCTCCAAGCCTTTCGCTCCACTCCGCCCCAGATTGCAGCGCACTACCCCAATCGAACAGCACGTCCGTGAATACTTCCCCCGCCTCTAACCCCTAGAAAGACAAATCCAGGAAGACAGAGTCCGTTTGAAGCTCACCTCGTGCGATGTCACGAACAGAACACCATTCAACTGGTAAGCAGGCCGATACAAGCAAATCCCCTCCACAAGTGCAGCCCATCGCCCATGAAAGCACCTCCCAGGTATGTAGGGAGCATCCCACAGACACAAGCCACGACGAAGGGCAAGAAACGTGGCACCGCAGACAGAACCTAGGGGGAGCATCAAGAACGCCACGGCAGAGAAGGAAACAAAACAAAACATGAAACCAAACATTTTTGAATAACAAACCACAAGCAATACAAGAAAACGTTAAAAACAAAGCTAAACAAAAGAACTAATACGGGAAAGAGCAAAACCTCGACACTCTCAGGCCTCTGCCTCCGACAGAGAAGACAGCATCTACGCCCAGCCGGGGAAGCCGTACTTCGCGTCGGCGCCGATCTCCTCCTCGATGCGCAGCAGCTGGTTCAGCTTCGCAGTGCGCTCGCCGCGGCACGGCGCGCCGGTCTTGATCTGGCCAGTGCCCAGGCCAACGGCCAGGTCCGCAATGTACGTGTCCTCCGTCTCGCCGCTGCGGTGCGACACCATCACGGACCACCCGTGCGCCATGCACAGCTTCGACGCGGCGATCGACTCGCTGATCGTGCCGATCTGGTTGATCTTCAGCAGCAGCGAGTTGCACGCCTTCTTCTCGATCGCCATCTTCACGCGCTCCACGTTCGTCACCGTCAGGTCGTCGCCCACAATCTGCGCCTTGCCCTCCAGCGACTTCGTGATCGCAGCGAACTCGTCGAAGTTGTCCTCGCTGAACGGGTCCTCGATCGACACCAGCGGGTACTCCGAAACCCAGCGCTCGTACGTCTCCTGCAGCTTCGCCGCAGACACATACGTCGGCTCGGGGTTCTTGAACGTCAGGTTGTACATCTTCTTGTCCGCGTCGTACGCCTCGCTCGCGGCGCAGTCCATGCAGATCGCGAACTTGCCCTTGTGGCCGGCCTTCTCGATCGCCTCCATCAGGATCGGCAGCGGCTCGTCGATGTGCTTGATCGGCGGCGCGAAGCCACCCTCATCGCCAACGTTCACGGCGTCCTGGCCGTACTTCTTCTTGATGATCGACTTCAGCGCGTGGTACACCTCAGAGCCCATGCGCAGCGCCTCGTGGAAGGACACCGCCTTCGTCGGCGCAATCATGAACTCCTGGAACGGCAGCACGTTGCCGGCGTGCTTGCCACCGTTGATCACGTTGAAGCACGGCACAGGCAGGCGGATGTCCTTCGTGCCGGCAAGCTGCGCGATGTACTTGTACAGCGGCAGGCCGGCCTTCGCGGCGGCGGCCTTGCTGATCGCCATCGAGCAGCCAAGGATCGCGTTCGCGCCAAGCTTGCTCTTGTTCTTCGTCCCGTCCAGCTCGCACATCATCTTGTCCAGGCCGGCCTGGTCAGACTCGTCCTTGCCCACAAGCGCGGGGGCAAGCACCTCGTTCACGTTCTTCACCGCGTGCAGGCAGCCGGCGCCGCAGTAGCGAGCCTTGTCGCCGTCGCGCATCTCGCACGCCTCGTGCACGCCAGTCGACGCGCCGGACGGAACGGCAGAGCGGAACATGCCCGCCTCCGTCGTCACCTCGACCTCCACCGTGGGGTTGCCACGGGAGTCGAGCACCTCGCGGGCGTGGACCTTCTGGATCGGCATTGGGTTAGGGGGAAGTGGGGTTAGAAAGTGGGGTGCTTTGATGCGTGAGAGCACGGAGCCCAGAACGAGTTTAGAAATGAAGGGTGGCGTTTAAAGTGAGCGAAATAACTGTCGCGCAGCGCGTGGGCACGAGCACCGTGAGAGAGAGCAACGCGGGGAAAGGGTGGAGGGAAGGACGGGAGCACGAGGGAAGGACGGGAGCACGAGGGCACGCACGCACGCAAGCCGTCACCGCCGCCACACACAGGCGGGGTCAGCGAGCAGAGAGTGGTAGCCAAAAGAGCGAGACGAGGGCGGGGACGCGCACAAAAGAGCGCCCACCGCGCACATGGCTGCACAACGGGAAAAGGGCGGAGCCGGCAGAGGCTGGGCGAGTGCACTCGCCACACTCGGCGCCGGCGCCCGCTTTCATTGCTTTGCTGTTGCTGGGCACAAACACACACACATACACACACGCACATCAGCGCTGCCGCTCCTCACACGCGCATGCACACCGTGCGGAGACAAAGCGTCGCCAAATCATCGCAGACAGAGCGATAAAGGCAAACAGAGGCGTGTTGCGTGTTGGTGGCGGAAAATAAAGCTAAAATCAGCGGCGCGCGCACGCCCCGCCCGGCCACGGCCGTGCAGCGCACTCCAGGCGGCAGACGGCGGCATGCGAGGCGCGTTCTTGCACGCGGCCTTCACAAGCACTCCGGCGCACAGCCTGCACGGCGCTCGCGCCGCAGACGCAACGGCAGTGACAGGGGGGGGTGGGACGGACGCACGCAGCCTACATTACTTTTTGACGCCCCGCACAGCGCACCGTGTGTGAAGGCGTGTGGGCGGGTGTCGGGTGGGTCGCACACAGCACACACGAACACACGCATCGGCACACACGCGCGCTGCCATCAGGAAGAAAGACGCGCAGGCGTGCGTTGGGGGTGGGGATGACGAACGGGGGGTGCCGGAGGCAGCGCGCACACGCACAGCCACACCACACCGCACGCTGCTACGCATACTCACCCGTGCACGCGCTCACGCGCGCACAGTCACACAAGCGACCTACGCCCAGCCGGGGAAGCCG
>LJSK01000309.1:509-23680 GCA_001299535.1 Leptomonas seymouri
TGTTGTTGTTGTTTTTTTTTGCTGAGCAGAGCCGCTCTGCACGAGCCCATGCAGCGTGTCGGTCCCTATCACATACCGCTTCCCTATGCGCCGTACCCTCTGCAGACGCACGCCATGACGGCGCTGCGCGACTTCCTCGAAGGCACTGCAGACAGCACGTCTTCCGAGCACCCCACCCCCCATGAATCGGCATGTATTGAAGCCGAAACAAAAGCTACCACGCCCACCAGCAACGCGACGAAGATTGCGGTGCTGGAGTCACCGACTGGTACGGGCAAGTCGCAGATGCTCTTGAACAGTGTTCTCTCCTTCTTGTTTGAGCCCGTCTTCTCGGTGGATAGCGATGCAGAGGCAAGGCACTACGCGGCGGCTGCCGCAAGCGCGCCGTCAGACCACGCCATCGACGGAGGCACGGCTCCCCACAGCGGTGGCAACGGCGCTGAAGCCACAATGCCATCGGCAGTGAGCAGCGGCGCGGCACCGCCGAAGCCGAAGACACTGGACGACATTATAAAGCAGCGCCAACTTGAAGAAGAAATCGATCAGCTCCGGCGAGAGCGCAAGGCGCGGGTGCGGGCACAGCGGCGGCAGCTGCGGAAAGCGCGTACGTTGTGGCGGCTTCAACAGCAGCAGAGCAAAGGTGAGGCCGATGAGGAGCATCTCCTCGCACAGGACCCGGCAGCGTGGTACGCAGAGCAGCACGCTTCCATGGACTTGCCCTCCTCTTCTTCCTCTGCTTCCTCCACATCTCCGTGTGAGAGCGACAACGACGACGGCGACATAAGCAGTGATGCAGCGGAGGCGGAGGGGTTGCTGGAAACGCATCTAGCCACGATGATCCCGCTGCGCAAGCCGAAGGTGTACTTCGCGAGTCGAACCCACACGCAGCTGCAGCAACTCATGGAGGACCTTCAGAAGACCGCCTTCGCCGCGTACCCGCTACGTGTTCGAGCGTCCGCAGCATTACCGCCATCGACGGGCGTGTTGTCGGCCACAACAACACGCACCTTCTTTGTTTCGGAGAACGACCGAGAGGGAGACGCGGATGCATCCGCCGCGCCCTCGCTGGGCATCTCTGCCACACGCGGCGGAGATGCCCTCAACGACACGTCGCCTCTGCACCGGCTAACAGCTGTGCACGTCGCCGGCCGGTCGCACCTCTGTATTAACGCTCGCATCCAGCGAGCAGCTGCGGCTGCCGCCGCCGCCAACAGCGGCGAGATACTGAATCACTATTGTCGAGAGGCGATGCAGTACGAGCGCTCGAAGCAGGGGCGCGCCGATCGTCGAGAACGGCAGCGGCGGCAGCAGCAGCAAGGCTTGACCTCAGCAGACTTCATCTCTACGGAGAAGGGCGGTGGCAGCGAATGGCAAACCCCTCGTGACATCGAAGACCTTCCCTCAACCTACGGCAGCCACCTGCCTAAGAGCGGTGGGATCGACGGCTTGACGGCAGCAGGAGCGGAGGGCAATGTAAACGAGGATAAGGGCTGCGCGTTCTGCGCTGAATCACGCCTGCGTGCGTTGATGGAGCACATCGCGGCGGAGCAGCGCGAGCAGCAGCGCGCCGATCTCCACGCGGCAGCCTCGCGCGTCCACAACGACGGTGGTACGCCCCCTCCATGCACGCCCTCCACCTCGATCTACACGATGAAACGTCTGCTGCACCTCGGGCGAGAGCTGCAGGCGTGTCCTTACCTCGCCACCCGTCTTCTTCTCCGCGGGGCTGACTTGGCCTTCATCCCCTACAGCTACCTGCTCGATGAAGATCAGCGGGCGGTGCTGCTGGGCGGCGTCACGACGAACCCAGCCACAGCTGCGGAAGCAGAGGCGCTCGGGCTTCCCGACGACGCTGACGACGACGACAGCCTTGCGAGAGGCGTGACCGCAGAGGGCCCGTCAACAGAGATGGGGGTAACGACTGCTTCGTGGCCCACCGCTCCCCCTGCCGTCTCGCTGGGCTCTGTACTGTATCATCGGCGGCAGCGCGTGACCGCCACAACTACTTTCCGTCAAGGGCGAAAGGCCCAGCAGCAGGTGGAGGCGAAGGCAGACAAGATGCATCGCACGTCAAGCTCGAGCATCCACTCGATCGGTGGAGCTGCCGCAGAAGCCCAACGGGCAGGGCACAACGAGGACGAAGACAAGGTGTGGCACGCCATAGCCCACAGCGCGCCGCCATCCTTTCGTCGAGACATCCTGGTGTTCGACGAGGCACACAACATCGCGGATCACTGCCGCGCCATTAGCACCGCTAGCCTCTCACCCTGGCACCTGCAACTCACGGAAAGTCTATGCAGCGCCTACCTGAGCCGGTACGAGTCGCGCCTACTGACACGCAATAAGCAACGGCTGCGAGAGCTGATCCGATTTCTCAGCCGGCTTTCGCAGTTCTGCGTGGCTGCCTCGGCCGCCGCAGCGCCGTCGCCTGCGTCCGAGACCAGAGTGCACCCTCTCCACGCCTTCCTCTTCGAAGCGGGCATTGACAGCGTCGACGCCTACTCACTTCTGATGTTCTTGGTGGACTCGCAGCTGCTCATCAAGCTGCAGGGCTTCGTGGGCTACTCCCTGGAAAGGGAAAGACAGGACGTTGAGACGGAAGCGGTGGCAGGAGCTGCGCGGTTGCGGCTGCCGGCCGCCGCCGCCCCGCAGCCTACGGCCCCAGCAGGGGCGAAGCGGAAGCGCACCGCCGACAAGGCGGAGGAGGCGTACGGCACGCGCATCGACGAACGTCAGCGTCGACGGCTTTCCCTGTCGGCGCTCTCATCCGACGTGCCGGCATCGAGCGGCGCCGCGCCGTGTGAAGCAAGTCGTCCCCACGCCAGCGGACCGACTGTCGGCCAGCCCTCTTCTTCGGTCTCTGTTCCCGACCCTTCCGGAGCCTCGGGGACACTCGCAGCCCTGTTGCGCACCCACGCGGGCGCCGATGGGGTCGGCACCCCACTCGAGGTGACGCGGCAGCGGGCGATTGCCGCAGAGGCCCTGCAGCGTGTTGAGCGGCTGTTGCGCGCTCTATACATCTCCGACGCCGTGACCACGCGCGTGATCTGGACCTCGTCGCCGCCCACACCCCAAGCAGGCGAGACGAACAAGGCCGTCCTGAAGCTCATACAACTGGAGCCTGGCACACACACCTTCGCCCCCCTGGCACGTGAAGCGAAGGCAGTGGTGCTGGCCGGTGGCACCATGCAACCCCTTGCTCTTACCTGTGGGCCGCTGCTCCCTGCCCATCAGAACAGCAGCAGCCCACAGCCCCAGCGGGGGACGGGTGCAGACGTGCACCGTGAAAACTCCGCGTCGAGCGCATCAACGGCTAACGATCGCGAGCGCATCGCGGCAGCTGCGTCTGCGACGGCGGCTGGAGGCCTCCACCCCGCCGCGGAGATGCCGTGGCGGCTGATCTCCGAGGGCCACACAGTGCCGCCGACTTCAGTACGCGTCTTCACGCTCGGCACCGGGCCGAGCGCTGTTCGACTGGAGTTCACTCAACAGATGCTGCGCGACCATGGAAGAGGGCTGGCGCGCAGTGGGGCAACAAGCGGCAATAACCCAAGCGCTGACGCTGCGAGCCCGGCAGCGCGCATGCTTGTGGAAGTTGGATGCACCCTTCTCAACCTCTCGCGCGTGCTCCCGCCGGCTGGGGCGATCTGCTTCTTCGTCTCCTACGACATGATGGAACGTGTGGTGGCGGTGCTGCAGAGCACCGGCTACTACGACCAAATCAACGAAGTGAAGCCCATCTTTTGCGAGACGCGAGGAGGCAAGGGTGGTCGAAATCGAAGCCGTGGCGACGGCACTGGCGGCGCGGGTGTCGCAGAGGTGCTGCAGCAGTACCAGAGCTGGATCTACGACGAGAGAGTCGACGCGTCTGCGGCTCCCTCAGGCCTCCCATCATCCCTAACTCCTTCGCCGGCCAAGGGGAAGGTAGCGCGTCGAGGTGCGCTGCTGTTTGCCGTGATGGGCGGCCGCCTGTCGGAGGGCATCAACTTCGCGGATGATCTTGGTCGTGCAGTGATCCTGTTCGGCATGCCGTACGCCAACCCCACCGATGTGGAGCTGCAGCTGAATCTTCGTCACATTGCCTCGACACGACTGCCCCACGGCGCGACGGGGCAAACACCGAGGAGTGTTTCCGCCAACGAAGAAGGCCACCACAACGGCGTTGTCGCTGACAGCGGGTCATGTGCGCGGCAGCCAATCACCGCCCTCACGCCTTCACCAGCCCCTCTTTTCGCGTCTGCGACCGAGTGGGGGCTCTACATGGACGGGATGATGCAGACAGTCAATCAATGCGTCGGCCGGTGTATACGCCACGCTGGTGACTACGCCGTTGTCATCTTGATCGACGCGCGATACGGGGAGAGGGCGGACGTGCGCCGTCGTCTATCGACGTGGCTGCAGCCGTCGTTGCAGGTGTGTCGTAGCTTTGGCGAGTGTTTTGCGGGGGTGCGCGCATTCTTTGCAGCCCGCCGTGCAGCGCCCGAGTAAAGGATTCTTTTAGGGAATTTAAGATTTTATTAACAGAGAGAGAGAGAAGCTTCACGTGTCTCTGAATTCGGCGCCGTCGTGTGCGACCTCTGCGGCTGCACTCGCGCCTCTCCCGCGTGTCACGGCCCGTGTAGCCCCGCTCGCGGAAGCCGCGGACACCCGGAAACGAGAAGACGGCACACATAACCGAAGAACGGATGTGGACGCTGGGGCACCCGTCAAACATAAACTAATGTAAGTGAGAAGAGAGCGTCGCCTCGCGCACAGCCTCGTCTATTCCATCAACGGCTCTCTCTCTCTCTCTGTGTCTCTGTCTCTGTCCCTCGCCCCCCTCGCTCTGTGATCAACAACGTTCACCTGCATAGCCCACAACAAACGCCTCGTGCGCAGCCTGCGGCCTCTCATCTTCGGCATACACACACACACACACACACCGTTTCCGTCCTTCTCTATCATCGGCATCGCCACCTGTAGTCACACGCGTCATGCCGGCCAAGAAAAGCGTCAACGCCGTGGCCAAGCGCTCCGCCAACGCCAGCAAGGTGGTGTTGACGGAGTCGCTGCGGGCCACCGATGCAGAGAGGCATGCAACGTCGAAGTCCCTCTACGGTGACTCCGCGGCGCGCATATCGAGCAATATCTACGCCATCCACGATCACCAGCGCCTGCGCGCCTACGAAATCATCTTCCGCAACGTGAAGGGCAAGACAGTCTTGCACCTTGGCTGTGGCATGGGCCTGTACACGATGCTTGCGGCGCGGGGTATGGCGAAGATGGTGGTGGGCATTGACAGCTCGGCGATCGTCGACGCGGCGCGCGTGGTGGCAGCACAAAACGGGCTTAAGAACGTGATGTTCATACGAGGCCGCCTCTGCGAGGTCCTGCACCTGCTGCCCAGTGGCATGAAGTTCGACTACGTCATGTGCGAGTGGATGGGGCCGCTGCTGCTGAACGAGCGGGTGCTAACGGATGCCCTCTACGCGCGGGATCACCTGCTGGCGGAGGGCGGTGCGGTGTGCCCGAACCGCGCCTCGCTGCACGTCGCCGCCGTCTCGGACTACGCCTTCCGCCTGGACACCGAGGACTTCTGGAGTAACGTTTACGGCTTCCAGATGGAGCCGATGAAGGAGCTGGTGCGGCAGGAGGTGGAGATGTGTACGATTCCCGGCGCCAACGTTGTATCCGCGCCGTGCCTCGTCCACACGGTGCAAGTGGACACCCTGGAGGGCCTGACAGCACAGGAAACAGCCACCTACAACGAGCATGCAAAGCTGGCAGCGGAGCAGCGGACAGGCGAGGATGAGAATCCCGTGGAGCGCTCCTGGGTGCCCGCGAGCGTTGCCCAGCGAGGCTACGAGGCGTCCTTCACGCTGACCGCCACCCACAGCGCGACGGTGCACTACCTCACCCTTTACCTCGATGCAGCCTTCACGAGTAAGACGAACCCCGGTGCGAACTTCATCTTGGCGGTGCGCCCTGGCGGAGCGAACAACTGGACGGAGGTCAGTGTCGGCCTGCGCGAGCCGCTGCCGGTGAACGCGGGTGAGATGATCACGGGCACGCTGCGCGTCCACACACCTGCTGAAAGAGGGGGTAAGGTGACGGTGGTGGAGGTGGTGGCGAAGACGGAGGGGCAGGTGGCAGCCATCGAGACGTCAGGCACCTACTACTATCAGTCCTACTAGCACAGTGCTCTACTGCGGCTCCGTTACACAATGGTAAAGGCGTCAATTGGGAGGCGTGTGGGGGCGGGGGTGGCAACTCGTGTCCTTCATGCTTCGCTCATGGCCTGTGAGGGGTGTGCGCATGAGTCTATGGGCAGCCTACCCGTGTCTGTGCAGTGGCGTCTCCTGCGGACCAGCTGTTTGCTCAACGGCGACGGATCGGGTGCCCCGCCCTGCCCCCCTCCCCCCACCCCCACCCCCAACACACACACAAACAAACAAACAAACAAAGATGAGGGGCGGGAGAGGCGCAGCCCCTTTCACTTCTCTTATCCGTGTGGGTGGGGTGTGAGAGCAGGAGGGTGATGCGGCGATGCGCGCCGCCGGCCGCCCACGCAGGCACGCACCGATTAATATATTTGTTCTAAGCGATAAGCGCCATCTTCAGTAATGGGCACTCGACAGGTTAATGGAAGAAGGAACGAACCGAATCAACGAGACGCTGCACGCGGTGCACCGAGGGCGGAGCGGCGGGCAGTGCTGGCGATCATCGACGACGACGTGTGCGCTGCCCGCTTTCTCCAGACACCACCACCACCACCCCGATGCGCCGTTCTCTCGCTACGCCCTACCTAAGCAGCGGCGCATACAGTACATTGTGTGTCCAGTGCCCCGTTGCACTACGACTTCTTGACGACGTGTCAGCGTAACTTGGGTTGCGTGGCCTTGTCGATGGCTGCTGAAGAGCTGGATGGCCATCTCATGTGCTGCGGTCCTCTCGACAAGCTCCCCCCTCTGTTCCTCCAACACTCGCCTTCCCCCCTCCCTCCCCTGCCTCCTTCTCTTTCAGGCGTTGCTGTGTTAGCAACGCGGCGGTCGTGCACGCCTGCCAACTCCCACACCGGCGACGGCGACGCAACATTGTCTTGCCGTGGTGAGTTCCACGTGAGGGTTATCTGGGCGTGGCCAGCAGCAGACCCTGAACAACGCCCCTTCTGTTCTGTATGGATATGATGTATGCGCTTGTTGCGCACATGCGTGCTGCGAAGCTGCGCTTGCACAGCCCGGTCGTTCACACGGCCCGATCAATGCGTGTACGTTGTGCCTCTGCTTTGTATCTGCTGTTGTTTGACACGTTGCTTCTACTACTTGGCGCCTCCCCTCCTGACGTGCTGACGCCCGGGTAAGCGGAGGCCCACCCCTCGCAGCAAGCGCATCACAACATACAAGCATATATATATAGGAAGTGAACGAGGCATTGTGCGGGAACCCACCTTCGCCGGTTGTGTCCTCTGCGTTTGTGTTCTCCCCCTCGCTTGCTTCGCGTCCTACTTTGTGATTTTGCTTTGCTTCGAGCAGCGCACTTGAGTGTGCCCTCACGTCGGCGCACTCCACCGGCGAAAGGCAACTCGTGAAGGAGTTTCACACCCTTCATTTGGCTGTGCCACGCTCTCTCGCTCTCGCGCGCGTGCGCGCTCGCCAGCCGGCAGCTCCGCAGCCGCCCGCAGTGGGAGCTCAGTGCGTACTTCAGCTGCCGTACCCTCTCCTCACCCCACCCCGCCTCCTCCGCCTCCGCCCCCTCTTCGAAAGCCGCATCGACCTACAGATGTACCTGGAAAAGCTTACCCACTAACCTCTCTCTCTCTCTCAATCAATCAAAATCATTTCTCTTCGTGTTATTCAAAACGTTCGCGCACCCCTTACGCACGCACACACGCCCTTCCTGTCAGGTAGCCCACCTACCCACCCCTGCACCTCTCTCTCCGTGTGTGTGCGTGTGTGTGTGTGTGTGTGTGTGGGAGAGGGAGCTCGGCAGTTGGCTCCCCCCGCTACAGCGCAATCGCGGTGCCATCAAAACGACATTCCCGCATCAAGACGCCACCTTTGTGGAGCGATAAAGCTAACCCACCTTAATTGATTTGTGTCTCGTTTACGAGAGATCAGAGAACACGGAGGGCAAACGACGGTAGCATGATGAACTACGTGGCTCGCCCGCGCGTCTACGAGCAGATTCGGGTGGAAGACATCGTAAGGGGCAGCCGCCGCGCCCTGGCCAAGGCAATCACGCTTGCCGAGAGCACGAAGCCGTCCGACTCATCTCGGCTCAGCCACTTTCTTCATGAAGTCCATCAAACCGTGAAGGTGCGCACGGTGCCGCGCTTCGCCCTGTCTGGCAGCCCCGGCGCGGGTAAGTCAACCCTGCTCGAGACGCTGGGCTACTACCTCTGCGAGAAGAAGGGAATGCGGGTTGGGGTGCTGGCCGTTGACCCGTCCTCGACCATCACGCACGGCAGCATTCTCGGCGACAAGACTCGCATGGAGAAGCTGAGCACGCATTCCAATGCGTACATCCGGCCGTCGCCGTCCGGCGGCCACCTGGGCGGCGTGACGGCGCGCGCGTGGGAGGTGATGGAGATCTTCGAAGCCGCCAACTTTGATGTTGTCTTTGTGGAGACGGTCGGCGTGGGCCAGAGCGAGACGCAGTGCAAGGACCTCACCGACATGATGCTGCTGCTGGTGCCCCCGGCCAGCGGCGATGAGCTGCAGGGCATCAAAAAGGGTATTGTAGAAGTCGCTGACATGGTTGTCGTGACCAAGAACGACGGAGACCGGAAGCTGTTGGCGCAGCAAACGAAAGGCGCGTACGCGCGCGCCGTGATGTACACCGAGGTGGAGCAGGGTTTTGAGAAGCCGGTCATCGCCGTCTCCGCGGAGAAGAACACGCAGATCGTCGAGATGTGGGAGACGCTGATGAAGATGTGGGAATCCCGCGTGAAGAGCGGCCAGATCGACCACCTGCGGCGCTCGCAGTCCACGAAGCATTTCTATAACTACTTCGAAATGGAGCTACTGTCGAGGGCGAAGAAGATGGTGAACGCAGAGATGCTGAGCATGGCGCACCGCGTGTGGGAGCATGAGATGACCCCCCGAGAGGCGGGTGACATCATGGTGCAGCGTACACTGCGCGAGCACCTGCTCACGGAGAAGGCTTCCCCTCCACCACCACCCGCTCAGCCAAAGTAGTAGTAGTAGTAGCAGGTAGCAGTGGGGTAAGCCTCTGCGCTCAGTGCTCCACGTGTACGCGTCCGTGGCGGCGTCACCAGATATCTGCGCATCACCACCACCACCGAAAATATATATGATGAATGGCAAAGTGAAATGGTGAACTTCGAATGCGGCGCACGACTCCCCCCCCCTCCCCCTGCCGCATCTTGGGCCTCCCCTCATGCACAAGCACCGCACATACGCACACCCACACACACACACACACACAGAAAGAGAGAAACAGATGTGTGGCCATACACGCGTGTGTACGCCGTGGATTCCCCCCTCCCCCCTTTCTTGAGTTTTGTTTTTGTTTTTCGATACTTTGCGCCTCTCGTCGTCGCGCGTGCTTGACGTCACCCGACACGGCTGGTCACCGACGGAAGAGCGGCTTCGTCATGGCAACGTAGTGGGGGGAGGGGCCTTAACGGCAACGCTACGCGCCGCGATCCGCTGGCAGTGCTGCTGCTGATGATGATGTCAAAGACAATGAAAGAGAGAAGCATCTGCGGCTCCGACTTCACACGCTCCCCTTCCCTCGCCCCTCTCTATGTCCTCTAGTGTTCATTCACATCCGCTTAACCTCCCTCTGCTGTTGTTGTTGCTGCTGTGGTGGTGGTGGTGGCTGCTTGAGACGTGTGGCGTTGTTTCCTCCGCTGCTTCCGAAGCTCACGTCCCTGTCAAACGCAAATTACTCAGCGTGTCTTCATCGCCCCGTACTACATATATATATATATATATATGTGTGTGTGTGTGTGTGAGTGGATGTGTAACACCTTCGCGGAAACACCATGTACGCCATCAGCCGACTCCTGTTGTACGTGGGCAGCGCCTCTTCCAGCACCGGTGGTGGCGCTCACAAGGACTACCGCAACTCCGCCAAGCTGTCTGAAGCCTTCCACACGGTCCATCAACGCTCCGGCTTGGACTTCGACCACGTTGTGATTGATGTTCCCCACCTCTTGCACTCGGTGGCCTACCTCGCCCGTGACCTTGTCGGGCTCGAGCGTGACCGCGAAACAGTTCGAATCGCACAGCGGCAACTCCAGACAGTTCTTCTGCGTCGCCTTCCTCCGCGGAAGAGCCTGGCGCTGCTCTTCGACGGCAGCGAGCCGCTCTGGCAGCTCGAGCGCACCCGCCTGTTTCCTGGGCGGCGCTACGACACGAAGTTCTACCGCAGCTGTGCCTCCCCGATGCCCTACTTACTTGAAGAAACGCTCCGCAGCGCAGCGATGGAGCTGCGCGCGCCCCCGCCCGAGACGGTGATCAGCGGGCCCGCCACCCCGGGCTTATCAGAAGGGAAGATCTCCGCCTACCTGCTGGACCTCGCGGCCCGCATCGTCCACCCACCCACGTACCCGCCGAACCTGTGCCCGGCGGTGAAGGCGAGCGACTCTATCTGCTTGGTGGGGGCGCCGGAGCTGGCGTTGTTGGGTCTCGGGATGGCTCCTTTAAAGAACATCACCGCCATGTCGCTGCACCACGGCGAGCTGACGTGCTGCTCGCTGCAGGATACGATGGCGTGGCTGCGACTGCATCACCTGCTGCCCCCTTCCACCGCGGCGGCGGTGGCGGGAGAGGCTCAGAGCAACGGCAGCACATGGAGTGGTGCGACGCCAACGCAGCAGCGCCTCGCCGCTGTTCGCACTGATGCCGTGTTCCTGTACCTCTTGACGAACGGCCACAGCACGACGGGGCTGCCGCAGGTCATGGCAACGCCCTTCGCAGACGTTTGGGATGCCTACATGGAACTCAATGGCAGCCTTCAGGGCACGGAGAGCGAGGCCAGTGCAGCCACCGCGGATGGAGAGAACATTGATGCACCGAGGTTCCGCAGCCTCCTCTTCGATGAGGAGCCGCTCACCCAGGGCCACCTCGATCGCCCGACGCTGCGTCTGCGTGTCACCGCCCTCGTAAAGCTGCTTGTGCGCGTGTATCGGAACGTGGCCGGGGTGGCTGCCTCTGTGCCCTCAAGCTCCAAGCCGACGCCGCACGCCGCCACGCTGCTGACGTTGGCGCTGCAGACGCACGGCCTGCTGTGCTCCGGCGGGGTGCCCTCTCCTGGGTGGTCGCCAACCCCCGACGGCAACAGCAGCGACAGCAGCTCCAAGAGCCCCGCACCGCTGACCGGAACGGTGATGCTGGATAAGTATCCCAAGCTCTCTGTGGAGCAGCTCCTGCAGCACCTGAGCTATCTTGTCTCCAGCGCCCCCGCGACTTCTCAAGCGGGGGCACCGGCCTCGACTTCGTTGTACCTGTGCCCGCCGCGCGTGCGTACCTTCGGCTTAACGGGCGCGGAGGTGCTGTTGATGACGGCGACTCGAGCAGAGCACATCCACCAGCTGCTGCCCCTCTACGTCCGCGGTCACTGCCTTCCTGCCGGCGTCGCAGAGAGCATCGTGGGCACCCGCAACGTGCATGAGGCGCTGCACAAGACGCAGAAGGCGTTGGGTAGGGTGGTAGGTCAGGCACAGAGGGAGTTGGCAGTGATGGCCGCGGCAGAGACCACCGCCACCACCGACAACAAGGCCGACGGCGCGAACGGAGGTGTAGACACACACACCACCACCGCTGCTGCTCCTGCGAAAGCGTCGACAGCGGAGCTCGCAGGTCCGCACCCGGCACTCACCCACCTGCCATCTCATTTGTTTGTCCGAACAACGGGCAGCTCGGGCCCGCCGCCGGGGTGGGCATACTACGGCGTGCATCTCGGAGTCAAAGCGGAGGCGATGAGCGTGCGCTACCGCCTCAACACCGCGGAGGCGGGTACCTCATGTGTGGCAAGCGGCGGCGAACTGAAGGAATAAGAGCTCTTCAGAGCCCCTCTCGGTGTGTGGCAGGTGTTTGAGTTTTGTTTTTCGGTGTTGGCACACGTCTTTGGCATCGCCCGCGCGCATCCAGTTGAAGTCTGCGTCCGTCCGTGCGAGTGGCGGTGTGCGGTGCGGCTCCGCAGCTTACTCGCTGCCATGGCGGAACTGGTGTCAGACACCCTTAAAGCCATTGAAAACAGTCGAGACGCTGCGCTTGGCCCGCTGAAGGCGTCACACGGCTGCACCTCAGCCGCGGCGTCTGCACTGTACCGTTGTTAATACAGTTGGCCCCGCAATTCCCCCCCCCCGTTTCCACAGTAGTTGGGTGTGGCCTCTAAGCCACACCCGCGCTGCGCACCAGCAATGATCGAATCAAGTAGGCAAGGGAAGACGCTTTTCGATTCAACGCCAACAACAGAAGAGAGGGGGGGTCCTTAATCTGTGAGCTCTACGCCTAACTCCCTCTCGTACCTCTCTCTCGTACCTCTCTCGGCCACCCCCCCCCTTCACTCGCGTGTCAGCCGCACCGTACGGCCCATCGAAACCAAAGAACAAAACCGCAGGAGGGAGACTGCACAGCAGCTCGTCGTGTGCGCGCGCTCAGCCTTCTCCACTCCCCAGTGATCTCGAGCACTCCCGCCCCATCGCCATGTCCTTCCGCTACACCAACAACCTCGTGGCGACGCTGAAGCATCGCCTACATCTCGAAGTGGCCCACCGCCAACTCGTCCGCCAAACCTTCACTGGTGTGTGCGATGGCATCGAGGTAACCTGCTCCGCCTACGGCTCCGTAACACGCATCTGCATGCTGGATAAAGCAGTGTGGGAGCCGCAGTACCGCGTGTCCGACAGCAGCGGCACGGCGGCAGCCACGGCATCGAAAAGAGGCATTGACTTGGTGAAGTTATCGGCCAGCATCCAGGGCGCCACCTGGCGAGCCATTCAGAAGATCCGAGCGGCGAAGGAGGAGGCGCACGCGCGGTCACTGCGGCACAACCCACAACTTCTCGCTCACGCAAGCCTGCGCGATTGGTACGAGCAAGACGCAAACACGCTGCACCCACGTCCCTGTAATGGATTGAAGAACCTACATGCGACGGAGTGGATGCAGGCGGTGCGGTATGGCGTGCCACAGCCCGAGCGCTTCCTCAGGAAGCAAGGGCAGCAGCAAGAGCCAAAGGCACTGGCCGCAGGTTATGAGGAGGCCCCGAGTACCGTTACCGCCTTGTCGGAGAGCGACTGCAACGCCGCGAGCATCCCCATCGGCTCCGCTCACCCGCTCTTCACTCCGGGGCTGGTGCAACTGGAACTGGACCCCGCGATCCAAACAGCGCAGGCGTGCGACTCTCGCGTCGATGAGGCGTACGTGCTGAGTGAGCAGCGGAAGGAGATGCGCGGCAACGAAGAGGCCTTCTGGGAGCGGGTGGAGTTGATACGCCGCAGCCAACTCGCGGCGATTCCAGGTGGGGCGAAGCGAAGCCACGCGGCGATGCCCGCGACGCTGCAGGACACCACGGAGGAGAAGGTGCAGCTGCGCTTTACGCGGTCGTGAGCTTTGCGTCGTTTGGACGTGGCAGGGCGCTGGCGTACGGCCGTGCAGCAACGCTGAGAACGGCTGAACCGCCGGTGCTCCCCCACCCTGAGACGGCGGCGGCCCTCCGCACTGCCGCATGCTGAACGAGCACCGGCGGTTCCCTTTGCACGACGCTAGGGTGATGGAGACTTTATTGTTGGTGGTGTTGTGCGTGTGTGTGGAGGGGGGGGCGGTGCACTGCGGTTGCTTCCGATTTGATTGGGGTGTGAATGTGAGAGGCGCGCGGTACACGCCGGTGTGGGGAGGGTCGCCGCACCAGAGAAAGGGTTGTGTGTTGGCGCTTGGACGGGGTGCTTGGCTGGCTGCCTTTCTTTTAAAAAGTAAGTTACAACCCGGATGCTTCTGCCAGGTCTCTGTCCACTGAAAGCCGCGCCAGCGCATGGTGAGGCGCTTGCGTTGTCTCGGGCGTCGGCACTCCTCCCCTCTCCGCACGTGATGATGGAGCGTGAGCGGCACCTGCGGAAGTCGGCTTCGTTTGTGCAGCGCTGCTGCTGTTGTGCGTGTGTCTGGCGTTTCGCCCCTTTGAATACATCAAGATAAGAGAAGCAAGAAGGGAAAGGGAGCGCGCGAGCGAGCGCGAGGCGGGGAGGGGCGCGTCCCCCCTTCGAGCTGAATCACGCAGGAGACACGACGGGCACCGCCGCTCCTGCCCCACGGGCGCCCCTTCCGCCAACTGGCGTCGCTTCGTGTTCAGCGGTCGGCACCACCCGCCCTGCACGCCACTCAGTGGTATCTCTGCCTTCACCCTGCACCGACACCTCCGGCATTCATCTACGTATCTTCCTTCTTGTTGTTGTCGCTTTCTCGTTGATGCTTCTCACGCACACTGCGCAGCGTCTCCACACACACACACACACACACACACCACCGTCTACGGATGCTTCGCCGCAGTCTTGCACGCCGCATTGGTGTGCAGCACACGTGCGTGCCGTCCTTCATGCAGCACCCGGTAGAGCTCGCCTTTTACTTTCCGCGGTTCCACCCCGCCTCTCACATTAACGCCGCGGGCATCCCGGAGATTGGCGACGCGGTGGCGCTGATGACTCGACACTCTGCAAAGGCAGCAAACCCTCGTGGCTCCGGCGCAGCCCACCCTCCTCATCCGGAAGAAGCCGGGGGGGTGCTACACGCGGCACCACCACCCCGGTGGACGACGACCGTCTCCGCATCCGCGAAACCCACCACAGACGCCTCAGTCGCGGAAGCGCAGCGAGACAACACCAAGAGTCTCCTCCTGCTAGAGCGTGGCATTGATATTTTAAGTAGCGTTGGCGGCGCGAGGAGCCCGGCGGTGGCCAACCTGATACGCCCCCTCTCCGCAGCGCGTTTTGAGTTGCTCAATGGCAGCGAGCACCTGCCCCGGCCCGACTACGCAGCGCGTCTGCGCGTGCAGGGAAGCATTTTAAATCAGTCGGCCGCGTTGCTCTACTACAACGATGCCTGGGACAAGCTCGATGTGCATCAGCTGGACACCACCTGCGTTATCCTTGCCCACTTCATAAAGGCCTTTTGCGCTCTGCATCCCCAGCCGTTTCATCAGGCGCCGCCACCGAAGCCCTCCGCCGCCGGCAGCAGCAGCAGTGCGTCGGCCTCTACGGGGGTGAAGCACAACGCAAAGAGCCGTGGCGGCGCGAGCGCGTCTTCATCCACCGCGGCCTCACAGAAGGGCGCGGGCCTCTTCGACGCCGCCCACTGGAAACTTCAGATCGGTGACTCCGGCACCGAATTCCTAACGCTGCCGATGGTGATGGAGCGCGTCGACGAGCTGCTTCGTCTGACGGGCGCCGCCTACGAGAAGTACGGCACGAAGCATCCCGACCTGCGGTGGCTGCGGCCGAAGCTCTTGGTTCTGAAGGCACTCCTGACGATTCCGCTGACCGGGCACCTGCTGCAGGCGCAGCAACTCATTCTAGAGGCCATCACCTACGTTGACAAGCTCACGCGTCGGGCGAGCTTGATCCTCGACGGCCTCAACGGGCGGACTCAAGAGCCGGAGTTGGGTCTGTTTATGTTGCTGCGCGCTGAAATCGCGTCGCGCATCTTCCACTGGGCGGTGCCCCCCGGGCAGGTGGACGACGACGTCCTGCACGCATACGAAGAGGCCTTGCGCTTCTACCCTGAACCATACGTGACGGCGATCGATGCGGACGGGATCATGTCTGAGGCGCACCTGCCGGCTCGCCGTTTTGAGGTGGAGGCCTACGCCTGCTGTCTTCGCAGCTACGCACTGTTTTTGCTGAATGCACCACGGCCAGCGGGCACGTCGACACGCGACACCCCCGTCTTCCTATCAAAGCAACTCTTCTCGATGAACCCGCTGCTCACGGTGGCGACGTCCTCGCCGTATATTTACAGCGACATCCAAAACACTGTGCCGCTGCCCCTCGAAAGCTGCCGTCGGCGCACCGGCGAGGTGCTGGAGAAGGCTTTGAAGCTCAATCGGATGCTATACCCCGAGTTTCGGCAAAACCCCAGCGCCGCGTCCACGCTACTGGCGATGGCTTGCATGTATGCCGACACTCGCGATTACCTCTACGCGACAGGGATGTTTGAGTCAGCGAACAAGGCGATGATACACGCGTACGGTGAGGCCTCGTTGGAGCACGCGCTCGTGCAGAAGCTGCGATATGAATTCTTGGCTGGCGTCGGCTCGGAGCAGGAGGCGAAGACGGCGGCCCGTGAAGTTATTCATCTGTTGAAACGTCAAGACAGTCTCCCGTGCCTGTGATGAAGCGCCGTCTCTGTTGCCGTTGCTCTTGCCGCGTGCGCGGGCTTCCGCCCATTACGGAAAGCGGCCCACAGGGCGCGAGACGGAAGAAGGGGGAGGGCGTCAGCCATCCCAACGTCCACGCAGAACCGCCGTGTTGTTTGAACGCACCAGCACGCGTGTGTGCATTGGACATGTGCTCTAGCCGTGGATGGACCACGTTGTGACTGTTGGTGGAGGGGGGAGGGAGGGGGGCCGGTGGCAGCAAGTCCTGCTGCTTCACTGCAGCATCTCACGGACCGGTGTTGAGCGGCGGGGCTTGCCGTGTTTCTCCTGGACATGTGCAAACGAGCAAGCGCGGCTTGGCCTTCGCTCTGTATTGTGGCGGTGCCCCTCCCTCCCTCCCAGAATAAATAGCGTAAAGTAAAACGTATTCGCAGACATCCCCGCCGATGTCTCCCTGCACAGAGGTGTGCGTGTGCTTGAAGCAACGTGAAACGGCCAACGCAACCGCAACCGAAGCTCTTGTCAGAGCGATGCCGCACCACACACACACACACACACACTCGCATGCCGTGCAGCCGCATCCCCTTTGTAAAGCGGCTGCCCTTACTATCATCATGATGTGTTGTTGTTGTATGTGGCGCTCCTCTGTGCCCTCCCCCCCCCTCCTCGCTTATCGCCCTTCCCCCATCTCCGCTGACGTTTCCAGTGCGTCGTGTGCGTGTTTGAGGTGCGCTGTCCTCTCCCCCACCCCCTCGCACTCCCGCTCTCTCTCTCTCTCTCTCTGCTGCTGCTGCTGCTGCTTGTTGAAAGGGTTCACATCGTTCGTAGAGTTGCCTTGTTGCAACCCACATGTCGATCACTTGATTTGTAGATCTGTATATTCGACGAGCATGACTGCAACTGCACCACCGAGAAGCTATTGTACGCCCTCGAATACCCTGCCTAACTGCTTGGACTCCGCGCCTGCCCTTCCTGTCACGGTGCCCTCTTCACCCATCCCACGCTCTCCGCAGCTGCTGCGCAGCCTCTACCACCACAGCCCCAGCTGCAGCAGCCACACGTCTCCCTGCCCCGCCCAACCCTCTTCGCGAACCGCCGACACCGCGCTGCTCTCAACCGAAGCGACGAGGGCCTCTGCAGACGACAACCTCCACAACGACTCACACAGCAGCTACTCCCCGCTGTTGCAGTCTCCGCAGCCGCCCTCGATTAAGCTCTACGGCACCGCATCAGACATCAGCGACGACGCCGGCACGCAACGCACGTCTGTTGCTATGCACTCGTCGACCACTGCTGGTGCTGGCACAGCCAGCGCAAACGCTTCCCCGCGCTCATCGGAAGAAGCACCACAGAGAGGCGGTGCCTGTGTACAACACGAGACCGCGGCGTTAGCCGCGGCATGTGCGGGCGACCCTCTTGCCGCCGCTGGACCGAAGAGCGCCGCTACCGCTCAAGGTCATCCGAGCAGCTCTACGGCGCGTGACGCAGCCGCGGCGACGGGCTTTACCCTCGGCCTGAGCTCGCCACACAGCGCGCGGAGAGAGATGGGAGAGAGAACCCGCTGCACAGGCGGCTCGGTGCCCTCCTACGACCCACACTTTAACAAAGTACGCCACGTACGCGCCCGGGCAATGAAACGCAAAGGTGGTGACGCGACGGATGCCTCTTCGCTGGCCGTGCCGGGGCAGGTGCGCTGCACTGAACACGTGCGCGGCCCTCCAGGAAGTTCGGGTTACACGACCCTGAAGAGCACGGACAACGCTGTCGGCAACGAAGGGGTGCCTGAAGGCAGCATCAACTTCAGCCCTGACGAGCACGCTTACAACAGCGGTGGCTTCTTCTCCCCTTCACCGGCGAGCACGCCGCCCACGCTCGTGGAGCTCATCCTGCGTCGCGTGCGCACCACCTCTCTCTTTCAATTTCTTTGGGTCCTCGTACTCATCGTGATGCTGCTGGTGGGCAACGCGGGTCAGGTGATCTTCCTTAACTTCTGGATCCACCAGTTCCCGGTGAAGCGCAACGCCCCGTCCGCCCCGTCGTGCAGCGGCAGCAGTAGCAGCAGTAGCAGCGGGCGCGCCGAGGCACTGGAGAGCAGCTACACCACCTTCATCATATCAGCGATTCTCTTCTCAATTTTCTTCGTTGTACTCTTCTGTGTGTACGCGCTGGTGCGACGCCCCAACTTGAAGTTCGCGCGGGAGGGTGCCGGGTGGTGGCTGCTGATGGGCATCGGTGCGATGGACACGCTGAACAGCGCCATGGCGATCTACGCCGCCGCGCACACGCCTGAAGTGCTGCAAGCCCTCTTCGTGTCTCTCGTACCCGTCTACTCCGCCTTCTTCACTAAATGGCTTTTGAAGGACCCACGCAACTACGCCAACGCGTACGTGGCAGTCAGCTTTGCTCTGATCATGGCGGGCGTGGCCCTCGCTTCCTTGTTCAGCTACGCCGCCGCACACCACGACTCCCAAAGCGATGGCAGCCAAGACACATTTGCCGCCGGCTCTTCGTCGCACGGCTTCGTTGTCAAGCACACGCCCGCCTTTCTATTCAACCTCCTCACCGCCGGCGCGCCCACGTCGGCCGAAACCCGCGATAAGCAGATCTGGTGCCTCATCTTCTTCTTCTCTGTCCCCCCCACGGTGTTGCTGAACGTGCTACAGACCATGTACATGATCCGCTACACCTACACAGATGACATGACCGCCTACTTGATGGCGCACGGGGGCGAGGCGGAAATCTCGGCGCTGCGCACGTCCATCGCAAGCAACGAGAATCCGCGGGTGGCCGTGGAAGGGGCGCCGCGCGCGGTGGACGCGGAGGAGAGGCGGGGAGGGGAAGAGAGGGCTGTGCGCTACGGAGGCGCTGATCCGCGCGTGTGCGTGTGTGAGCCACCGCCGCGAGAAGGCGGGGGTGATGCTGCAAGCACAGCAGCAGCAGCAGTAGCAGCAGCCGTGCAGGCCCCCAACTCCACCCCCGCCTCCTCCCACTCCTCGGGATGCACCGACTCGGACGAGGGGGGATCCCCAACCCCGCACGAGCACCGCCTGCACGTCCCCTTCAGCGAGCTTCGCCTGCATGGTGAGGATACGACGGTGAAGCTCGTCATGCTGGCGGCGGACACGACCATTCAAGCCCTCATGGCACTCTTCTTGATGCCAATGGACGCCCTACCCTGGTTCGGCGGCAGCGATTCCATCCAGGAAGTGTGGCAGAATCTGGATGAAGGTGTCGACTGCGTGCTGCACTGCCCACACAACATGCGGTACTGTCTCCTGTACAGCGCGGGCTTCGTTCTAGTCTACATCGCCGCGGCGTACTTGAACCGCTACAGCGTGACGCTGTGCTCCATGGTAAGTCAGCTCTCGGGGCCCGTCACCGCCCTCGTGCTGATTGTTTTCCCGTCTCTGAACATAACAGGGGATGCCGCGCCGTGGTACATCAGCGTCTTCGCCGTCGTACTGCTCGCCCTCGGTACCGCGATTTACGTTTACTGGGATGAGATGACGAGTGAAGAGAAGGAACGGGGTGAGATGCAGCTGAAGTGGTCCATGATGGAGAAGCAAGCGTGGCGGCAACGGCCGACGGACGACGTGGGAGACGACAGACCGCATTCCTCCTCGGCCACGACGGCCAGCGTGTTGGATACAGGGCTTACAAGCGACCGAGATCAGCAGCAGCAGACGCAGCAGCAGCAGCATCGCCACCGTCGCTCTCGCACACGGAGATACCGCCGGCGTCGGCAGTCCAGCTACGTGGTGGTTGTGGATCACGACCCAGATGTGCCTCGGGACCACCACATCCCCCCGGCGGCGCCGTCGCAGTGAACAGCGAATGGCGTACTCCCGCTCGTCTTCCTCACCTGATCGCATTGCTGTGTTGTGTGTGTGTGTGTGTGGTTCGCTCTCTGCCTTCCCCACCCTCTCCTTCGTTATCGTTGTTGGGGGAGGGGGGGTTCCCTTCACCTGGTACGTGATCTTAAGAGTGTCACGCAAGCACTGGGGAGGCGGGGGCGTTGCACGTACGCCTGCGTTGAAACGCACGTGCTACAGCTGTGGGGACCTGATGAACGACCCCTCCCAACTCTTTAACGGAGGCTGCTTTATTCAGACTTGTTGTTGTTGTTTGTCGAGGAGTGGTGCGGAAGGCGGTGACAGACGCCCAAAGCGCTGTTCCAGTGTTGTGCTTCTCCTTTGTATTTAGTTGGGTTTGCCATGGTTGTCCTCACGTTACGGAGTGGGTGGGTTGCACTCTTGGTTTTGCCCCCGCCCCACTCCATCTGGTCTCCCGCAACGTCAGCTCCGCACAGCGCTCCCCACCCACCCACCCCCTCCGTTGCTCATTATCTGTCTCTTCCGATCAACTACCTGCGCCAACTACCATGTCACGGTTAGCACGCAGTGATCTCCCGTGCGTGTGCATACCTCACCTCACGTGATGAAGCATCGGCACACCCACGATGCAACAGCCCGTGCGACCATCGATGGCTGCACGTCCTCCGCTGCTCCCCCCACCCCCTCCCCGCCCCCAACGCCCCCTTCTTCAGTTGTGTCTTTGGTTTCTCACGCTTCTCCCGCGGCGGGGGGGGGGGGGGGGGGGGGGGCTTATACCTAGCGGCGACAGGCCGTACTCCATCAGCACGCACATAAGCAAAGCGCTAATCCATAAATGCTGCGAAGGCTGTCGAAGCTCTTGTGTGACTCCGCTCTCCATCTTCGACGGGAGACGCGACTGCAGAACGTTATCGGGGGGGAGGGAGAGAGAAGCAAAAGGTAATCATAAAGAGCGGAGGGGGCGTCGATTGTCTTGTGTTCCTCTTTTGTATTTTGATCTGTGCGTGGTGTGCACCTGCTTGCCTGTGTCTCTGTGGTAGTACGCAGGATCCCCCGGCTCTCCACCGTAAACATGGCGGTGTCTATGAATGTCTGGTATTCGCTCGTCGACGTGTGGCGCTCACGTGGGCCTTTGAGCTGTTGAAGCTAAACATCAGCAGCAATCACCGCAAAGTGCGGGAGACACACACGGCGCTTGCTTGCATGAGCAACGAGCGCTATGTATCGGGCAGCGCCATGGCAGGACAAAGAACGGTTAGGGGCTCAGCACGCGAGACTTTCCAGGCTTTGATGGCTGCTGCTGGCTTGGATCCCTCTCGCGTGCCCTTACCATCGTGGATGTCTTTGTGGGGTACACACGGTCGAACACTAACGTCTCTCTCACTCCCTTACATGCCCTCCTTCCCTCGCTTCCCTCTGCGACCTCTCGCCATCCCCCAAACACCGGGCTTCTCCCTCCACGATGGATGAACGTCGCGCAGATAACCGACAACAGCTGCTTCACCTTCGCGAGCAACTGTTTGGATGAGTGTTAAGTGAGGAACACGAAGTCGTCACTCTCCCGCCACGCCAGCGATCAAAGTGCCGGCGCCTCCCTCAACGTGTTTATCTGTTTGCGTCACGTGTTGTTGTTGCTGTTGTTTCATAAGTAATTCTTTGTTCGTAGTGAGGACATCTCCGTTGTCTACGGGTGTCGTTGTTTAGTATCGTGTCGAGGTCAGTGCCAAGTCGTGAGGAGGTGTGGGCGCCAAAGACTGGATTTCGCTACTTCCTTGCCCGCGTCTTACGGCCCTCCACGCTGCTCCTCCTGCCTTCGTGAAGATCCCGACCCACCCAACCCACTTCCCACACACGATCCACATGCAGTGGGTAGGTGTGCTGGAGCTCCTGCATCCAAAACACAAGCGAGGCGGCAGACATACGCAACCCGATACGCATTAGAGGACCCTCCTCTGCAGATATACAACGCAAAAAAACGAAAGGAAAACGCTGGAATCCGTCGCTCTGCTTTGAAGTACCCCCACACACACACGACCTCTGATCCAACGGAAGACATACACGCGTATGCATGTATCTGCGCCTGCGCCTGTCGCCCGCTTCCACGTCCCGTTAGTCTGCCTGTTTCCTCCTTACCCACCTCTCCTTGTTGTTGTTGTTGTTGCTCTTCAACCCCCCCCCCCTTCGCAAGCCCCTCTCAGACCGACGCGTGCAACATCGATCAAGCGCCGAGGTAACGACGGGTCCTCTGCACACATTACGGATCTGCTACCTTTGCGTTTCGTTCTTACTTACTCCATTTCTCTTTTGATTTTTGATTCTTGTTGTGGTTGTCTGTACGTATCTCTGTACCCCCTCCCCCCTCCTTGTTGTCCGCGGTCCTCTTCCATCCTCCATCGTCCTCTTCGTTGTGGCGTACCCGCAGCGACCCCCTCCACCCACCCCCGTCGATCCGTGTGCTCGTGCTTCGGTGTGTGTGTGTGCAGCTGTTGTCGTCGCTTGGGAGACGTTGGAGCGCGCGTGCGGAGTGGTGGGTGAACCGGGCATCAGCTGTCCGCTCCCTTTACGGTTGGTATTGCTGTTGTTGCTTTGGACTACATTACGCCGCCACACAAACACACGCACACACACACGAGCACCCTTAACTTTCAGTCTTTCGTGGTTTTGCTTCTCCCGTTCCTGTGTAAAGTCAGCGCTTCCGTGGCGTATCGCAAGAGGGAAGGGGGGCTGCTGAGATCTTCATGAGCCCCACGCAGCGCAGACCGCACTGAAGCCGTGTTGTGTTGACGTCCTCATCTTCGTAAGCTCTGTTTTCATATTTTGCGTTCCCGTTCTTTATTGATTGATTGATTGTTTATTCTTGCTGGTGATGGGGGGGAGGCATCTTCAGAGTGACCACCCCACACCCATTTCCTCTCTTCTTCTACGACTCACCGTTCATGCGCATCGCATACGTTCCTGTGGGAGTAACGTGCAGTTGCGTGATTGATCCTTGCTCTGTGCCGGTCGCCCCCTCGTCCCCCCCCC
>LJSK01000310.1:3435-29407 GCA_001299535.1 Leptomonas seymouri
AAAAAAAAACGCTGGACGGATGGGAGGGAAAGAGGGGGGGGGGCGGGGGGACAGCACGCACACAGCGCACACCGGCAAAGGAAGCACTACAGAATTTTAGAACACAGAAATGATACTCCCCCGCCCCCTCCCTCGAAGAAAAAAAAAGAGTGAACGACAACGATGCACGCGAGAAGGCAACGCTTCTGGCGACTCACACAGGAGAAGCTGCTGCGTCCTTGGCGCCCATCGGCAGCTTATCGGGCATCAAGGGAATCCCAAGAAGATCCGTTACAATGTACTCCGGCACGAGGCCAAAGAATGCAGGGTAGTAAAAAGGGCTCTTGCACGCCATGGCGGCATGGCTAAATTTGTGCGCTCCCAGATGCGTCATCACGCGGCCACACAAGCTTAACTCCGCTCGGGCCTTTGCGACGTGATCCGGCAAACACTCCAGTGGGGCATCGCGGAGAGGTCGGAAGTCGATGAGGTGCAGCTCGAGAGAACCAACACCACGCAGGATGCGCTCAGCCAACGCACGCTGCTCTGGAAGCACCTCAGATGGCCACAGCTCTTCAGACAGCTCCTTCAGCTCGTACGCGTTGCACTGCAACCCCTCCAGAGATGACGCACAGTAGATGCCGTGCTTGGCCAAATGCACTACCGAAGCATCGGTGTTCGGCACATCGAGCGACATCATCGTCGTGGAGTCAGGAGGGTCATTGTCGTGACTCGGGCCGCGCACTGCATCAGCGACAGCTGACCCCTTCGGTTCGCCTTCGTTTTGGGGCACCACCGGTGTCTCCGCAGGCGCCGTGTAAGACGGAGGTACAGCAGCGCCGATGCGCTCACGCACACTCACCGGCAACACAAAGCTGCTGCTGTAGACGAGCACTGTGCCATCGTTGACGGCATTTATCAGCACTCGTCGCTTGAACCTTGCCCACGCACCAAGACTCTCCCCGGACACCAAGTCGTGCCAGAGAAGCGTGTTCTTGGCGAAGAGATCAGCGATGGCGGGCGACACAAGATGGCCCACATTACCTCCTAAGAAAGTCATGAACGGGGACCGCATGTAGTGCACGCCGAGGTGTGGCGCCGCCATGGTGCAGAAGGTGTCCCATTGCACGCTATACACTTGTGGAGTTTGAGAAACCAATTCCTCCACCCTCCTCATAATATGTGGAAGAGCAGCACGTAGGATGAGCCCACCCATGGAGTGCCCAACGGCTGAGAAATGCAGCTCAACTGGTGCAGCGTCAGCCGCCGTATCGGCAGCGGCAATACGTCCGTCGCTGCCGCTGTCCCCTTCGTTTCTTCTAGGAGACGAAAGTGTTTTGGAGATAATAGCGCAGGCGTGATCGATGTAACGCCGTGCACAAGCTAGCACGCCCTCCTCCGTGCGTAGTCGGTCACTTCCGTGGGGGTGAATGAAGACGAAGTGTGGCCAGGCGTGTGTCTCAACCCCGTGCTTGGAGCGAAGTGCATTTTCTGCGATTTGGCTCAAATAGTTGAAGTCCGCCGCCCGCCCATGGTAGCCGTGGTGGAGGAACACAAAGTGCAAACACAAAAACTCTTCTGCCGACTTTGCTGGCGGTGCAGACGATGCCATTCTGTTATGAAAACTGTAAGTATATGCTCTTTAGCAGCCCATAGCAGATGTGCAACAATAGGGTGTCCCGTATAAATCCTTTAAGAAGGAGCAGGGAATGATAATAATAATAAAGGATGAAAGTTGCGCAGCGTCCGTTGCGACAGAAAAAATGGTGAGATTAACACCTCACAGGCTGCCTCGGCAGCTTCACTCCCTCCTCCTTCGTTAAACCGCGCACCGTTTACGCTGCACGCATGCGCAATTCGAAGAGCTGGCCTTACTTTATTCCACACCCACCCACCTACGCCGAATGACTGCCTTCATTGGCTAGCCCCGTAAACAGTAAGCATGCACGATTCCGTTGTCTATTTATATATATATATATATATATGCATGTACACTTAAGTGATAATCAGGTGCCACAGCCAGCGTGGCTTTAATGGGTCGCTTATTCGGACCTCCCTCTGCTGTTTGTTGTTTGTTGTCTTTTGTTCATTCAGCTCGCGTGCTGCGCGCAAGCGACCGCGGCGTCGCGGTCCACATAAAACCCTAGCCCGGCCCACAACTTCTATCATTAAACGTCACCCTGAAACAGGTCTGCAGGGGACCGTCACGTCCGGTACACGTCCCTACACATCCTTCCCGCTCCAACACATGTGCTCACGTGCTTTCACACACGCTTACTCCACAATGGTATCCTGCACATTCTCCTCCACCACGCAGCGCGGAGCCACAATCGTGCCGACGACGCGACACTCCGCGTTCACTACCGCACCGGTGCCGATGACGCTGTGCGCAATCACCGCCTTCGCGCCCACCTCCACGTTGCCCATGAGGATGCTGTCTGTAATACGAGCTCCCGCCTCCAGCTTCACGTGCGCACCGATCACGCTACGTGTGATGAAAACGTTCGGAGGCGGCACAGAGTCGATGAAGCTGCTAACAATAGAGACTTGCTGGTCGGCTATCTTTTCCTTCACGGTGATTGGATTGTCTGGGAGAAGGGTCGCGAGAGCGAGGGCACTGAGAGCCGGCTGTGGCTTGCTGTCCATGTGGGCACCTAGAGGTCCTCCGTGGTGGCCGTAGAGGCCATGCTGATGCAGCAACAACGGAGGGCCGCCGCGGCCGGACGGCGCTGCCGCGCCACCCGCCTGCACCGCCGGCTCATCCAATTGCAGCTGGAAGCACTTTGCGGAGATAATTTCCTGGTGCAAGGCGCGGTAGTTGTCGCGCGTGTTCACGTGGTAGATGCGGCACGCTACATCGGGGTGCTCCTCGTAAATCCTGCAGAAGACACGCAATGGGTCAGTCACCTCCGGCAGCGGCAAGCTATGTGCAGCGCTCAGCGACTGCACCGACAGGTCGGATCCTTCGCCAGTCCAGTGCAGCGGGATGTTCACGCGCAGCTTTTCCGACGGCGTCACAAAGCACTTCTCGGACGTGTTCACCATTGTGTGCTGACTGCGCGCAAGCAAGGGAATGATGTCTTTGCGCACTGTCATGTCCGCAATGCCAGCAGACTCGGCAATGAAGTCCAGCACCCAACGACTCACCAAATACACTTTTGCATCCACAACGTCCGCGGCGAACGTCAAGTCGGGGCGGCGTGCTGCGAACGCCATGGTGATGCGCACCTCCGGCTTGCCCTCCAGTGGGTAGATGTAGTGCAGGCGGTGATGACTTACATGCGCGATCTCCGCAGCGGCGGGCGCTGCCCCGTGAGACATGGAGGATGTCGGCAGGTTCGCACCTGGCTGCTGACTGGGCAGCCCTCCACCGTGCCCATAAGCGGCGTGAGCGCCACCCCGGCCGGTGCCACACGGGGTGCCCAGCGCCGTCGAGTTTGTGGCGTCGTTCTCTTCATAGGCGACGCATGAGAAGGCGTGAGTGAAAGAAGCCTGCGCACCTTCCGCAGCTGCCGCCGCCGCACCCTTGCCGCGGCTACCTCCCCCCTTCTTCTCCCCGGCACGCTTGCGCAGCGGGCGGTACAGCATCGACGTCACTGAGGCAAAGGAGGCGTAGTGACGCTCCACAAAGCTGGCGATGTCCACATCCACCAAGATGGAATCACAGCTGAGCAGAATTGCGTCGCGCGGTAGCCCAGCGCCGTTCATGCGCTCCAGCTTGAGCGGGTCACGGCTACCACCGCTACCGCCAGTCGTGGCGCGACGAGCGTTGCCACCAGCACCAGAGTCATTGCCTCGGTGGTGCGATGTATCACGCATGCCCGACGCCGACCCGGCGCGCTCTGTACCCGCTGGCGAGTCTTCGTTGTCGCCCACGTCCGTCGCAGCAATCAGCGGGTCCTCCTCGCCCATCCGGAGTGCCTCCTTGTAGCGGAGGTAGGCCCTCACGGCGTCGCAGGTGGTGGAGGCGTGGTCGCCAACGTTTGACGGGACTAAGATGTAGTGGAAGTCAACCCCGCTGAAGGCGCGGGATAGGTATGCACGCAACGTAGCGTAGTCTTCGTTGACGCACAAGAAAAAGGTAGAGAAGCCTGCATCGATCCACGGTGCGATGGCGTACCAAATAAGGGGTCGATTGCAGATGCGTAGCATCGTCTTCTGCTCCACCGCGCTCAGGGGCATGAGATCAAGGGAGTCGCCGCCTGCGAAGACAACAATGTCCAGCAGGCACGACGCAGCGGTGTCGGAGGACATCGAGGGACCGCACGCTCAATATTATTTGTTAAAGGGTTGTGGTATAGGATTCAGAGAACAGCAAAACTTTAGAATGCCTGTCCAATTAGGACTGCGGAACGATAGGGCCGAAATTAGGCAGAGAAGTTGAAATTACCCTGAATCTGCTGAGAATCAGACGTGAAGTACCGCAAAGAGGTAGACCTCACTGCACTGTTTCCTTAAGAAGAGAGCTAACGGCGTGAGTGTGGATGAGTGTTTGATCAGCACATAAAAGCGCAGGAAGAATAAAGAGAGAAGAAGTCGAACAAGAAGGCAGTAGTGGGTATTGCTTGCATCCTGAAAGCAACCACAAAGAAAGAAGAAGAGCAGTCGACCAGCTCTGAAGAAGAGTCCAACCATCACCTCCCTTTTCTTTGTAATTCAGAGAAGCGCAAAAGTTCTACGATGGTCCATGTCGCCCCAACTTTACAGCTGATCTTCCGGGCTACCTCACGCTATCCGCATCGCTCAAAATGTGTACGCTACCACGCGGCTGGGCATCAGCAGATAGCTGGTCTCGCGTGCGAAGCGCGAGGGCCAAAACACCCCCATGAAAAATGCACGTTTGGCAATGAAGATGCCGCTACAGCATTGCGCAGTACCTCCAGCTTCTTTCTGTAAACGTTTAGCTTAGGCTTTCATCATGGAGAAAGAGCGTACCATGCTACGGAGCGTCAACAACGCACAACTGTCGGGCAAGATGCGCGTTTTTTTTTTTTTTCTTCTATCCCAACCGCAAAAACCCATAATCAGCGAAATGAAAAACAAAGAACAAACAACAAAACGGAGGCGGTAACATGAACACCGTTAGAAACCTTCGCTCCTTGGACGAACGGGAGACGTAAAAGAAGCACAGCCTTTTCCCCCGAAATCCTTTCGATAACTGCAACAATAGCAATGCACTTTTCCCCCCTGATGTAATGAAGATTCGTATAGGAAGTAATAACGAAAAAAAGAAAAGAAACAATGTGCTGTGTTACACAGGCGCACACACACAGGGGAGAGAAGGGGGTAAAGGAAGGTGTGCAAGCTAATGTTACGTCGAGTCAAGTTTACCAACGGCAAAGACTAAGGGGGCATTTAAAGGAACAGCTGCCGACTAAAAATGGCTAGACCGGCGATAAATGGAGCCAGTAGGCGACGTCAATACTCGCACGTACGAGTCGCCATCAAGCACACCTCGCATGCGCCAAAATCACTGGCCTTCCAAAAGAAGAGAAAAAACCTCGTCGACTGCGTTTCATCTTCTGTGATGCCTGACACCCTTCGCTTTGTGCCTCAAAAACGCCGCGTTTACGCAAGGAAGAAAAAAGACAACAGTCACCAGCTGACTTTTCGATAGATGGAAACACGCCACGCATCATCAGGCGGATGGCCAAAAGAAATCAAAGAAAGACACAGCAAGAGAGGAGGGCAGAGCTCAACCGTAACCGCATCCCGCTCATCACATCGCTCTTCCCTCTTTGTTGCTGCAGGTATTGTGGCTGCTGTTGTTTTCTTTCTTTTACTTCCGGCCCGGCTGGCGGTCGTAGAACTCGTCACGGGTCTTGATGTCGATCTTGTTCAGCATGCTCTTCGGGAAGGTGCGCAGCAGCTCCCAGCAGAGATCCAAGCTCTGGAAGATATCGCGGGTTTCGTAGAAGCCCTGGCAGATAAACTTGTGCTCGAACTTGTCGAGGAACTCCAGGTAGAGCAGATCCTCGCTACTGAGCGCTTCCTCACCGACGACGGCCTTCATAGCGAGAATATCGCGGCTGATGGCGTACGCGGCATACATTTGGTTGCTCACACCGCTGTGGTCCTTGCGGGTCATGCCCTCACCAATGGCATTCTTCATGAGACGCGACAGCGACGGCAGAATGTTAATCGGTGGGTAGAGCTGGCGGTTGTGCAACTGACGGTCAACGTAGATCTGGCCCTCGGTAATGTAGCCCGTAAGGTCAGGAATGGGGTGAGTGATATCATCGTTCGGCATGGACAGGATTGGAATCTGGGTGATGGACCCGGCACGGCCGAGCACACGACCGGCACGCTCGTAGATGCAGGCAAGATCGGTGTACATGTAGCCAGGAAAACCGCGGCGGCCGGGTACCTCTTCACGGGCGGCGGACACCTCACGCAGGGCGTCAGCGTAAGAGCTCATATCGGTCAGAATGACCAGCACGTGCTTACCGCAGTCGTAAGCGAGGTACTCGGCAGTGGTGAGGGCGAGGCGTGGTGTAACAATGCGCTCAATCGTGGGATCGTTGGCGAGGTTGAGGAACAGCACCGTCTTCTCCATCGAGCCGTTCTGCTCGAACTCGGTGCGGAAGAAGCGTGCTGTTTCCTGGTTCACACCCATAGCGGCGAAGACGACGCAGAAGTCCTCCTGTTTGCCTTCGCGCTTCACGAGACCGGCCTGGCGCACAATCTGCGCGGCAATTTCGTTGTGCGGGAGACCGGCACCGGAGAAGAGCGGAATCTTCTGTCCACGCGAAATCGATGTCATGACGTCGATGGACGAGATACCCGTCTGAATCATCTCCTCGGGGTACACGCGCGCGCGGGGGTTGATCGGGATACCCTGGATATCGCGGTACTGCTCGGGCAGCACGGCCGGGCCGTTGTCGATCGGGATGCCGGATCCGTTGAAGATGCGGCCGAGCATGTCCTCGCTCACGCCAAGCTCCATGACCTTACCGGTGAACTCGCACTTGGAGCGCATGACGTCGATGCCGGATGTGCCCTCGAACACCTGCACAACAGCCTTGGTGCCGTCCACCTCAAGCACCTGGCCGCGGCGCGTGCTACCGTCAGCCAGCTCGATGTTGACAATTTCGGCGTAGGTCGGCTTGCGCACATCTTCGAGAATAACGAGAGGACCGTTGACGGCGCGAATCGTGGTGTACTCGAGATGCGGCTTAACAGAGTAGTTTTCGTTGAGCTCGTTGATGTGGGCTGCCAGCAGTTCCTGCTTCGACAGCACACGCACCTGCTCCTGCTCGTGTCCCATGATGACTGAATGCGCTTTCTCTTATATATGAAGGGCTTTCGTATTCAAACAGTTGAGCGCGAGAAACACTAGTGTGTGGTTTCGTGTGTCGGACGCGTGCAGACCAGCCGATACGTACGAGCCTCGACGATAATAAGACAAGAAAGGGAGAAAAAAAGATGCTGGAGAACTGTTACACAATCACCACCAGCGATGGTAATGAGGAAACAATGGAGAAGTAAAGAACGAATGGAAAGAGGGCCGAGGGGGGGAAGAAAACGAGGGAGATTGGAAAGCGCACCGCCACCTCATATTTTGCCCATCAGCAGAAGACATTCTAGCGCACATACACTGCTTCTTGCCGCTCCCAGGTTTGCCAAGTCACCGCAAAACCAGCCTGCCGCAAGGGCCGGGGGGGGGGTAATAAGAAGAATGGTTGCATCTGCTCTCCATGAAGTCTCGCGGTGCTGCCCGAAAGAAAAGTAAACAACTATCGTATGTGCACGATTACGCGAGGTTGTGCAGCGCAATACAAAGGTGCACTTCTTTCGGAAGGTGGCGCAGCTTCTACCAAAGAATATAAACGAAGCCAGACCACTGATTTCTCTTCTTGCTTTGCAATCGATTGTGTTGCCTCATGGAATAGTGCACACAGCTGCAGAAAGCAGCCACTAAAAATGTGGATAACCCTAACTAGAGAAAATTTGTTTTTTTTTTCAACGTGAACTAAGTAGCCTAACAAGAGGGAGAAACCGAAGGATTTGCTTTCATCTTTGTGTGTGCCGTTGCTTTGAACTGTTTCACACGAAAAACTTAAACGGCATAGGCAGATTAGACGCACACACATGCACATGTATGCAGTCAACCACACGACAAGCAACACAAATTCGCTTACTAGTTCGCCTTTCACGTGAAACTTCTTTCTTTTAACAGACGTTTTTTCTCTGGCATCGCCACCGCTGCTTCCAAACACCAAGATACAGAAGAAGCTCATGTTTTCTCTTCTACAGAGAATAAAGGATCGTTTTCACTCCTGCTATCGGTTGCATTTGGAAATATGAGTAAAAAGAAGATACACAGAACAACAACAACAACAGCAACATAGAGAAGACAAAGAGTGTGAAGGCAGTAAGTTGTAAGAAAAACAGCGCCGCCGAGTTTCGCTTCTCCGATGCCTACAAGCATGCGTCGTTTCGCGCATGCACAACAGTAAACAGAAGAAAACAACAACAACAAAACAATAATAATAATAATGAGGCAGTAAAGAGAGAACAAAACAAAAGAAGTGACAACATCTGACTGAGCTGCATGGTGGGAGTATATATATATAAGGGGCCACAGGCTCCGCAATTCCTACTATTAACCAGCAAAACAAAACAAAAAGTAAAACATAGAGAAACAAAAGAACGCAACAACGCGGCAGTACGAAAATGTTTTCGAAGTACCCAAGAAGAAAGCAATCACCAAATGACAAAGAAACATGTCTCTGCGTGCGAATGTGCCACTGCTTCCTTTTGCTTTGCGTTGCTTCGTTCTCTTCCTCACTGCTACTTCTCTTCCCTGCCTGCTAAATGCACACAGCAGCGACCCTACGCCAGGTCAAGAACCATGCGCGCCGGATCCTCAATCAGGTTCTTCACCTTGACTAAGAACGTTACCGCGTCACTGCCGTCGATAAGGCGGTGGTCGTACGTGAGTGCGACAGCCATGATATCGCGGATTTTGATCTCGTTGCCCACCACCCACGGCTTCTTCTTAATGGCGTGCATGCCGAGAATGGCGCTCTGCGGGGGATTGATGATGGGCGTGCCCATCCACGATCCGAAGACGCCACCGTTAGAGATGGTGAACGTGCCGCCCGTCATCTCCGCCATCGTCAGCTTGTTGATTCGCGCACGCGCAGCGTAGTCAGCGATGGCCAATTCGATATTCGCCAGGTTCATGTTCTGTACATCACGAATCACCGGTACAACAAGGCCGCGCGGAGTGGCAACGGCAATGGAAATGTCTACAAAGTCGTGGTAGTCGATTGTGTCCTTGCCAAAGGAAGCGTTTACAATCGGCACATCCTTCAGGGCAATAGCGCACGCTTTCACGAAGGGTGACATAAGGCCAAGCTTCACGTCGTGACGCTTTGCAAACTCGTCCTTGTATGTGTTGCGCAGCTGAAAAAGGGGCGTCATGTCAATTTCGTTGAACGTCGTCAGCATCGCACAGGTATTCTGGCTGGCCTTCAGGCGATCGGCAATGCGGTGACGCATGGAAGAAATGCGTACACTCTTAATGCGCGGATCCGCACCGCTGACTGCATTCACCGCAGGCTTCGGCGCGGCAGAGGCAGCCGGAGCAGCTGGGGTAGGAGCCGGAGTAGCGGCCTTCGCAGCCTCCGCCTTCGGGGCAGCCGGCGCAGCACCACCAGCAGCCGCAGCGGGGCCCTCCTTCATCGTCGAAAGCTCCGCGCCTACCTCAACATCCGCACCGTCCTCAAAGTTAATCTTCGTAATAACGCCGTTTTTGGGGGCACGCACGTCCACATTGAGCTTATCGGACTCGATCTGGCAAATGACCTCATCCTCGGCAACGGGGTCGCCAACCTTCTTGGTCCAGTTCACCACCTTGCCGGTGCTGATAGACTCGGCAATCGTTGGCACTTTGATGCTGAGGCAGAAGCGCAGACTCACGTTATGCGCCGTGCCGCATGCCGTCGGCAGCACGCGAGAATAGACGCGACGTAGCATGTGGGGAGGGGAGGGGGGGCTCGTGTAGTTTATGGTGAAAGGATCAAAAAAAAGAAGAGGAAAAGGGGGGCAACTGAAAGCGGCAATGCGCGGCGCTTCGGTAAATGTGTCCAACGTATGTAAAAAAAAAAAAACGTTTTTAAGCAGCGAGCAAAAACAGGCAAAACTGGGAACAAGAAGAATAAGCAACCAACAACAAAAGAAGAGGATCGTGTGACGACTTGAAATGCACTGCGTGGAAACGGGATTAAAAAAAAAAAAAACTGTGGTGATACGGCGCTATCAAACGACGTTTGAGTACCGGGTGTGCTTTTTTCAAGAGTTTATAGGCAATAAGGGTAGTTTTTCAACGCTAAATTGACGTCTTTGAATGAAAACGTAAAAAAAAAAATGGGAAGGAATTAGGTTTCGGTAAGTTCGTATGCTTCGTGAAAGAGATTGTACTAACTGGCTGGTGTGTGTACGGCGGGGGGAGGGGGAAGAGGTTGAGTCAACGGCAAAAAAAAAGAAAAAGGAAAGCCGCCCAGAAAGCGCACACATGGATAGTAGGCAGCATGAAACCAGAAAAAGAAAGATGAGCATCGTAGGAAGGAATGAAAGGACAGGAAACAGAAGATTCTCATGTCAGCAAAGCAATAGCTGTGAAACGCTCAATCGGCCACCCGCAAAAAAAAAAAGAAGCGGATTGAATTGTTGTGCTATATTTTCTTTTGCGTGCGTGCGTGTGCGTGCATCAGTGGAAAAAGGTCGATGCTTTCGAATTGTCCTCTATTTGATTTTTTTTTTTTGCTGCATTAAGTTTCAGCGCAGTTGCGCTTTTCATCCGTATAAGACGATGCTCATCGCTCTTCTGTCAGAACAGAAACATAGGCGCTAACGGGTTTCTCATCTCCAGTCACTGCTGTTTAGTTCCCTTCGCTGTGGGCGAAACAGCTTTGTGAGGTGCAACACCGCCACCATCACTGCCACTGCGACGGTGGAGTAGAGCACGCGCACGACGCCATACAGGCGTTATCAGCAAACGCCGCACCTCGGCATCGAACGCTAAAATCATCCCTCCGTAAGCGGCGCCAATGCCCGCAATCGCCGCAATGGAAGGCGACACCGCCCGAGATAAGATGAAGAGCGCCGAAAAAGACACCCAAATCCGGCCCGAGAAGAGACGCACGACGTCTTGCAGGCGCACCATCGGGCGGGCTGTCCTGGACTCCGTAGCGCTAGAGAGAGGAGGGCGGGCGGCGGCGGCGGCGGGGGAGACAACTAGCAGGTAGAGCGACGCCCCGCAACGCCACAGCATGTTCGCGGTGTTCAGCAGCACCAAGACGCTCACGCTATTGCCCTCCTCATCGTCCTTGCCAAAGAAAACCAGCGTGACGTAGCATGTCGCGATGTACACAACCGTCTCGCCCACCATCCAACGTTGAAGACGCTGCAGCACGGCCGGCGCAGCGAGGGCTCGCAGAAAAGCCTCAAGGAGTCCATTCCATGCCATGAGCGGCATTCCATAAAAGCAGAGTTGCAGCGCTTGTGTTACCTGAGGCGTTGCCCAGCGAGACGTGTACATGGTCACCAAGAACGCACGCGTGACCGGTGGGCCCAGCAAAGCGAAGGAAAAGCCGACGTAGAAGGATACGCGTAGCATCAGTTGGAGGAGCATCACGGCTGCGTGCTGATGGCCAAGAGACGCCTCGCGACTCCATTTCACGAAGCACGCGTTTTCCCACACGCGGAAGAGCAGCCGTGCCACTAGGGAGCCAATGTTGTAGATGAGCTGGTAGTAGCCGCGGGCCGCCTCCGACCCGAGGGAGGTAAGGGCGAAGCTCTCGCCTTCGGACAGCACAAGGCGGAGCAGACTCTCTCGCAGAAAAGCAAAAAGCAGCGCTGTATGCTGCCGGCATGCATCAACGGAGTCACGAATCCCGTAAAAGCACCACGGAAACGCAAAGACATCATGAAGCCTCGAAGCGACGGATGGAAAGCGTTGCGTCGAGGGGATAGATGGAGCCCCTGGCGCGCCATCATTTTTCTTTGGCAGACTGTCGTGATGAGCGCTCCTCTCTAAGCAGGCAGCGCGCACCTGTTGCAACTCCGTACTGGCGCCAAACAGCCACGCAACAGGCAGACCAGAGACGACGACCGCGTAATAGAGAACGTGCGTCACGGCGTATGCGAGCTGGCCAAAGGCAAGCGCCATGCGCGCCTCCCACAGAGTGCGCAGTCCGTTGCCGCTCAGTGGTTCCCCGTCCGCCTGAAGTGCATCCGCGCCATGCCGTTGGCTGATGTAAACAATAGCAAGCACCGTCAAAAGACGCGCGGTCAACGTGACACACTCGGCAAGCACGACTACCCGAAACAGATTGAGCGACTGCACCACCACGACGCACGGCTCCACCAAAGCCATGAGGATGGCGCAACCCACCACCGTCAGCTCCGGCAAATAGGCCAAGGGGAGCAGCGGAAGTCGCCCTGAAGCGTCGGTCACACCGCCCGCCCCCGACAAGCCAGTCGAATTGTGGGCATACTGCAACTGCTGCTGCCGGCTGACGCGGGCATGTTGTATCATGGAGGGGAACACAGAGACGCGGCCAAAGCACATCCCAGTCACCTCCAGTGCCAGTGCGGTCACCGCGGCTAACGGAACAGAGCACAAGGCAATACTGATCATTTTACGCACGTTTGCAATATCCACCTTTTTTGCGGGTTTTCTAGTCTGCGATGGAGCACTCCTCACTACTGGGTCAGTAGTGGATACTTCTGCAGCTGCCCCTTTGTCGTCTTCGCCTTCATCTCGTTCATCCAGAATTGACAGTCGCGACGCCACGTTGCGCGTGGCTTCTCGAGCCACAAAGAGGACGGCGTCGTTGTACACGTTGTACGTAAAGTAGACGCCATTTTGGTAAGGAAGCAGCTTACGCGTCAGCAACGTGCTGAGAGTAAAGGTGAGCACTTTCAACCCCACATTAAGCACCAGTGCAAGCACCAGCTGGCCTTTAAAGGTAGTCATGAGATCAAAATAATGGAGAGCGCAACTATAGCCAGCAGTGCATGAAAGCGCCGTGAACATGCACTGATGCGTCTAAGCCTCGATATATTTCTTGGAACACTCTTAGCTACCTAGCTGATACCACTACTTGGGGAAGGGGTAGATGTCAAGGTCTGTCAACCATGAAAAGCCAAAGATGACTGCACCGTGCAGCGGGTTCCAAGAGCCACAATGAATTAAACAAACAAAAAAAAAAGACTCAGTATCTGCTATTGAAATCGTGTGTGCGTGTGTGAAAGACGGAAGTGGGAGTTACCGGGGAGGCTTGAAGAGAGCAGCAGAAGGGCCGTCAGCCCAGTCCTTTTTTTTTTTTATGCAGTTCTATGAAGCGAACGCACTCATTAAGCAAATCGCTGCCTGGTTTCCAGCAGCGCACTGCTCTTTCCATAACGCCATTCTCATTAAAAGACCAGCCAGCAGCGTTTCAGTAAACTCACATGGTAATCGCCTCTTTTCAGTTCTTTTCTATGATTCACTTTTTATCTTACTCGATGTTAGAGAGAACGCTTACGCGGCGAGTTCAGCTGAACGCGCACACCACCCTATTTACTTTGCGCAGGCAGAAGAAAAACAGAAAAACACAACAGCATTCAAGAACGTCGGCCCCGCTACTCCGCAACCTCTGCCGCCACTCCGGCCTCGTGCGCCATCGATCGCTTCTCCACCTCCTCAGACTTGAAGTGGCGGCGTCGAGCAAAAGTGAGATACGCGCTGTGTCCTTTGGAAACCAGGCAAGGACGGAACTTGATTCTGTCATGGTCTCGAGCATCGCGCGCACGCTTGAACACAGGGTCGTAGAACCTAGTCAGCGCCTCCACAGTACGGATGTCCACAAAGTGGTGGGGTGCCGCCCGAAGCGCTTCCACCGTGCGCTGCGTCTGCTCAATGCAGGGAGAGAAGGTGCAGAGCATTCCACCCTCCTTCAGCACGTAGCAGACGTTCTCCATTGCAGCCCACGGTGCAGGGACATCGAGAAAGATGGCGTCCACCGACGACGGCGGCACGCCAAAACCAGTGAGAGGGGTCTCCATCGACTCCACGTCCGCATCGACCCCGTCCACAACGTCGGCCGGTCCCACATTAGTCGTGCAGACATCCCGCCACTGGCTACACACAAGATGGGAGTCCACGCCGTTACGGCGTAACTCGCCGCGGGCCTCGAGGCAGCGCTGCTTGTGAAAGTCACAGGTGTAGACGCATCCATCTGGGGCAACAGCCTTGGCCAGCGAGTGCGTTAGGCTGCCACTACCGGTACCGGCCTCTACTACATGCTTACCGGGGCCTAGACGAAGGTTCAGGAGAATTACTGCAATGTCAGTGTCGTAGATGATCTGCGTGCGATGCGGTACTGCCTGCGTCCACAGATCAGCGCTATTCTGCAGAATGAGCACCGTGGCCGCACGAGGGTCATTCTTCTGGTTGCTGCGGCCGGTTACGTAGGTGCCCAGCGGATGACCAATAATGTCGTTGTGCTCAAATTTGCCAGCTTTGCAGTGCAGCACGGCACCGCGCTGCAGCTGAAGAGGTGTGATATTTTGGTGGCTGTGATAAACGAGCACCACGTCACCCTCTCTCGCAATCGTGCCGCGTGAGGAGAGCATCTTTTAAACTTTTTCCTTTGGAAGTGTACAGGAGAATCTTTCACGTCGCGATGTCTGCGTGGGCGATGCGTCGCCTTTTGTGATGACTGGAAGCCCACCAAAGACAATGAAAAAAAAAAGAAATTCAACCACAACGTATTCGTGAAATGGAGAGCGAGTCCAACACGAATTTTTCCAGCACCGTCGGCGGAATTGAAGTCAAGATGGGGAAAGAGCGCAGGGAAATCAAGCTGAGGTGCACTGCAAGGCAACAAGCGTTTATCACCGCTGCGTCTGCGTGCAAGTGAGTCGCGCAGCGCGGGATCTAAGAATAGCTAAGCAATATAGTCACAAGAATGTGAAAACTTCATAACGATGGCCACATGATCCGAGCAACTGCTTCACCCACGCATTTCTGTAACCGGGGCGGTGAGTGCTCCCATCCAGCAGTGAGTACAGCGTGGACTCACCATTTCAACTTCTAATTTAGTGAAATGAATGAAAAGCGGGCGGTGCTTCTAAATACGTAGCACGTTGAAGTAAAATGAAGCACAATTACAGAACTTGGCAACAGCAAAAAGTAAAGTAAGCAAGAAATCCCTCAAAAAAAAGGAGGGAATTCACAACGGCATGGCAGCGATCTCACCTTCTACTTTCAAGACCTTGATTTGTTTTTTTTTTTTTTTGCTGGCTTGCAAGCCTCACCGTCAGCCGAAAAGCAACAAATCAGCAAAACGTGTCGTGCAACACGGTGAGGATCGGTGGGGCAGCAAAGACTCTACAAGGAACCGTGCGTGCCCCCTGCTCCTTCTTGCGGAAAGCAGCCGTGTACGCTCCTGCTGCTGAACACAGCCCTATCGGCGATCGTATTTGCTCAGTAGCTGATTCCACTTTGATGAAAGAATGTCGTCATCGCGCCGACTGGAACTTTGACGGGTTGTGTCAGGCGAGCGGGACGACTTGCGCGGAGCGGGCGGTGACGCTGCGGTAGCTTGGCACTGTCGCTGGTGCCTTGCCGACTTGTGCCGTCGAGAGCGAGTCAGGTGCGAGCGAGACGCCGAGCCCGCTTCGCCAGTCTCTTTTTCCCTCGCCGTGGGGTGCGGGTCGGCGTGTTTCGATTGGCAGCGATGGCGCTGCAGCTGCTCCGCTTGCCCGGTGAGCGAGTCGAGCCGACTGCTCAACTTCGACAAGACAAGACTTAACTGATCCTGCTGACGTGGGCTCGGCTGCCGCTGCGGGATAAGCGTGCGATCATGACGGCTCTGCCTTAGCCCGACGCTGCCATGGTCGCCTTGATTTGAAAAGGGAACCGCCGCGGACGGAGAAGGGGGAAGGGGGAGAGAGCGCTGCACTTGCTGCATCTGGAGCTGTTGGAGTTCGCGCGAACGCTGCTGCTGCCATGCCTCGCGGGCAACCAGCAGAGCAGCCTGTCGCTGAAGCATACTTTGCTGATGTTCACGACTGTAAGAAAGCGCGTCACGAGCAGTAGGCGCAGTCAACGAGAGCTCGACGGAGGGAGCTGGGTTGCTAGAGAGGAAAGGGCCGTTACTGTACAGCTGCACACCAGCGCCTGCTAGAGGGGGCTGCCCGAACGCCGCTGTCGCTGCTGACGGCGTCGCCGACCGCTGCAGCGGCTGCGGCTGCCCCAACGGTGAATCGCCAAACGGGAAGGAGAAGAGGGGCGTGTTTTGCAGAGAGGCCCCCGCCGCTGTTAGCGCAATTGGACTTGGGTGGGGAAGAATCGGCGTACGATGCGAATTCCCAGCCGCCGTTGCTACGCCTTCGCTGCCTGGGTTGGGAAAGACTTGGTGTCGCGGTGTATGGAGACCGGTGCTGAGGGGGCCACTCTGCGAGGAGCGGCGCTGCCGATCTTGCAGCAGGCGCTGCACCTTCGAACGCCAGTTTTGCAAGTCTTCCTCAAGAGCTGATTGCTCGGCGCGGTAGCCATCCTCTATGGCAAGCAGGGCCGCCTCATGTGCCGTACGCAGGCGGTAACCACTGGGCGGTAGATGCAGAGAGGTCGCTGCCGGCAGCAAAGCTGATGGTGAGGTAGTCAATGCGGACATGCGCGCACTGTCCCTTTGCGTCTCCGCTGCAGAGAGTGATGTGGCAAGACGGAAATTCTCGTCCTTCACCGCCTTCAGGTGCTGCTCGTGGTGTTGCTGCTGCGCCAGCATAGTGGTGCGCTTCGCATCAAGGTCTTTGCGCCGTGTATCGAGTCTCGCCTTCTCTGCTGCCCACTGCGCTTCCCTCTCGCCGAGCTGCTGCGATAACTGCACACAACGAGCCTCTATTGGCGCCACCGCAGCTGCAGTGGCAGCGTCATCATTTGAGCTGTATGGGAGGGCAGCTGAGGATGATGACGGTTGAGCCGTCGGTTGAGTGGGAAGCTGCGCAGCAGATACAGAGGCTGCCGTAGTGTTGATGATCTTCTGCCTCTCTGCTTGCTCGTAGGCGTCGATCTCCTCGTCCACCTCTTCTTTGGCTGTCCCACGCTCCTCCTCGTAGCGGGAAGTGAGGCGGGCCATAGCCGTTGCGTGCTCAGCCTCCAACTTCGCCGTCTCTGCCTTCACCGCGGCCTCGACTTTTTCTTGTATGAAGGCCTCCTTCGCCTCCTGCTCCTCGCGTGCTTGGCGTGCCTCGATTTCCTTCTTCTTCCGCTCGTACGCCTCCAGCGCCAGTTGGTGGTCCGCCAGGAGCTTTTCACGCTTTGCATCCGCCTCCAGCCGCATGCGGGCATATCGGGCCTCCGCTTCCTGCATGTACAGCGCCATCTCTGCCTCCACAGCCTTGGTGATCATGGCGCTCTGCTGCTCGGATGTGGTGGCCGCTGCTGCCGCGGAGGCCTCCTGTGCGAGCTGCTCCTTCAGCTCCGCTTCTAGGCGGGAATACAGCGTCTTCTTTGCCTCTAGCTCTTCTGCGTGGGCCGTCTTCAGATCATTTAGCGTGGGGGTAGCGAGCACGTCGGAGCCGCTGCGGCTCGCGGAGCCTCTCTGTCCACTCAGTTCGAGGTGATGTGCCGGCGCCACGGAGGCAGCAGCGACAGCGGCGTCACGCTCTACGCGGAGCTGCGCCAGCCGCTCCTGCCGCTCCTTTGCACGTGTCATGCGGATGCGGTTTAGCTCCTGCGTGTAGGCGACACTGAGTGTGGCCGATGCCTGCCTCGGCCCGGCGAGGCTGCCGCCTTGCACCACCACGGGCATCGGACGATCGCCTGAAAGCAACGCCGTACGGCTACTGGGGGTGTCACGAGCTCCACCTGGAGCGAGACGCTGCTGCGTCTGGCGGCTAAGTTCCGCAATTGCCGCTTCGCCTTCTGCCTGCACCGCATCGCGCTCCTTTTTCGCGTCGTTCTCGAGGGTCCGCAGCTGCGCTGCCTTCGCAGAGGATATGCGCGCCAGCTCTTCGCTGAGGGACGGCGAAGGAGCCGATGTCGCAACGGCACCTGCGGCGGTGGAGTTGGCCCCAGTGATAGCACTGGCCTTTGCCCTTTCGGCGAGTTTCTGCTCGAGGCTTTTGAGCTCCTGCTCGAGCGTTTTCCTCTGCCGGTCCACCTCTAAAGCCATAGTACGCTCCATTGCATCCATCTTGCGCAGCGACGCCTGCTGCACAGCCTTCACCTTCTCCTGGCATTCACGAGCGATCTTTTGTGTCGCTGCGGTATGCTCTGTCTCCTCTGCAGTCATTGCCGCGTCATGCTGACGCTTCATGCTCGCCTCCAGATCCGCCCTCTGCTTGGCCAGCGCGCTCTGCATTTGTTCTTCAATTTGAATGCGCTGCGTGTTGCCGCTCGCCGCGCGGGCCGCCTCTGCCTCCATCTTCTGCAGTTTGCTCTTCAATACCTCTTCCTCGCGCTCCATTGTGCGCAGCTCGTCACCATACAACTCCTCGCACTTCTCTCCCGTCTGCTGGAGGCGCCGCTGGCGCTCCTCATCCTCTTGCTTCGTCACGGCGGCGCGCCTGGCTTCGTCAGCGGCGCGCATCCCTGCAATATCTTTGTCATGGAGCTGCTGGAGTGAGGTCAGAGTGGCCTGGTGCGCCTCCGCTAGCTTCGACTTCGCCTCCTCAAGGGAAAGCTGGACCTCGCGCTCCACCTTCTCCTCCATCGCGCGCTCAGCTTCGGATACAATGCGCCGGGGTGCTAGTAGGGGCGCCGCCGCGCTCGACTTACTCTGCTGCGGGTGCGGCGAAGTAGTTTGTGTAGCGGGCTTGCCTGAGTTGGAGCTTTTCTCTGGGGCACCGTGATTGCCACGGGAAGGGTCAGATGCAGTGGTGGTGCTGGCGGTGGCGGTGGAAGTGAATCCGGCAGCTGACCCCGTGGCACGCGTGGTCGTGCCCATATCCGTTATTATCACACGCGACTGCAGAATTGTACCGGCAGGGCTGGAAGTCCTCAGCCCGCTGCTGCTTCGGCTGTTGCTGCTTGCCGTGGCCATCATCTTCCCTGTTGCCGATGCTGGCGTAGACTTCTCCCCCTTGCGTGCCTTCTCCTTCTCTTGCTCGAATCGCTGACGAAACAAGCTATCCATGGGATGGTCCCAGCTGCTCTCGCCCGTCTTAAAGTTGAAGTAGTATACCTCGCCATCATTCGTACTACATGGCTTCCACTCCTTTGGCAGTGGTGTCTTCAGACCCTCTCGCGCGAGCCAGAGGTAGTCTGAGTCCTCGGGCAGCTTCATGCCAATCCAATCCGCAAACTCTAGCACCTCCTCTTCAGTGGGTTCATAGTTCGCATCGATGTGATCGTCTAAGACTTGAGAGACGGTGCCATCTTCGGACACGTACGTCTCTCCCGCCTTGGGGACGATAACGTCGGTTTCATTCTTCACTGTCTTCACAAGCGGCATGCGGACACGATGCACGACACGATGGCAACGGGGGGGGAAAGGCAAGATAAGACGTACTGGGAGGAGTCGACTTGAAGTGAAACGCAAAAAAAAAAGGGGAGAGTCTTGCGTTTAGACAGCGTAAAGAGAAAAATGGTACAGATGTAGAAGTGAATGTATAATACAATGGAAACTAGTTTTCAACCTAAGTGCGAGAGTTGAATATGACGTCTAAATTGATGGATTTCTTTTTGTATATCGGGGGAGGGGAGGGGGGTATTGTAGACGGAGTACGCTACACGAGCGAAATACGAAAAAAAAAATGATATTAATGGTAATGGTACGAATGGCAAAGACGCTCGCCACATAGACAAATAGGCGAAAAAAAAAAAAGTCACAACAACGACACAACGTGCATTGCAAACCGAAACACGTACACAACTGAATTGTAAACCGTTGAACAGCTTGCCTGTCACAACAACCAATTACTTAATCTAGCAAACGCTGTTTCCTGACGCGAATGATTTTTTTCCTTTCTTTTTTCATTTTAAGTAGCTGTAAAAAAAAAAAAACGCGCTAAAATGATGGCACGAAACAGAAGAAAAAGAAGGGTTGCGGGGCATTGAAGAGAAGGTGTGTCGCTGTTATCGTTGTTCCTGTTTGTTTCATTTGAGCGAGCAAAGAAACAAAAAGAAGCATATCAGAGAGGCCTAAACCTGTGCCTAGTCCACAAGCTCCGTTACATTTGCCACAGGGCAACGAAAACTCAAATCACCTCTGATCAATCAAGATACTCCTTTTTTTTTTGTTATTGTCGGTGTGCCTCACGCACACAAGCAACAGTAAAAACAAGAAAAAAGGCTTTGCAGTGGAAAGGTATCACATTGCGATTGTTGCTGATCAAGACGACCTGTAAACCTCAAAAACGTACATACACGTTCTCTCGAAAGACTGTTTCCGTTTGAGCAATTGACGGGAGCCGTACCACAAAGCAGAAGTGTGATATGTCTCGCCTCCATACACCACGAGACATACATCTATACTTCATTATTTTCTTTCTCTTTATTGCGGTGAGCCACCACACAAGCTCTTCTGAGCTTTTTCTTTTTGTATGGCGACAGAGATCTATGTGTATCAGAAAGGCTTCTTGGGGAGCACCATCAACGCAGCACACACCCTGCGCTGGCACCGTTCTTCGACATCAAAGAAAGCAGCACAAACTTTGGCACCGCTTCCACAACTCCTCACCCCCACATCACTCCGCTATTGCGTAAAGTCGGGATTGAAGTTCGGATCGAGAAAAATGCGTGGCGCGTCGCCCTCATTCACGTCCACCTCGAGCAGCTTACCTTCCTTCACCAGTTTCGAGAGCACAAGGTTCACATAGCGCAGCTCTGCCTCTAGCAGTGGACGGTTCAGTGTCTTTACCTGCTCCAAGTACCACGTCACCAATTCCTGGCGAGTCGGGGCCATGTCCTCGCTGAGCGACTTGAGGTGAGCGACGAGGCGGTTGACAATGGCGAAGTAGTGGTCCGCCTTGATGCTGACTTTGCGCCGCGGAGCCTCTGCAGTCGCAGCAGAAACAGCAGTAGAAGACGTCAATGCATCAGCGCCCACGTTAGACGCCTCCGCGTAGGAGCTGCCCCCCGCGCCGTCGCCATGGCGCTTCTCGGATGCAATAGATGCAACGGCGTTGCTACCGATGCCGTGTGCAGCCTCCGGCTCACGTTTTACAGTGGTGCTGCTGCCCCCAATCTGATGCTGCTGCTGCTCCTCCACGTGGTTGGGACTTCCCTCATCCCCAGCACCACCAACCAGCTCTACTTCTGTCATGTCCAGCGTGGACATAGACTGACGCATCAGCTCCAGTGCCACCTCAACGTGGGTGGGCGTCACTTCCTCGCTCATGTAAATCTTTGCCGTTGCCTCAGACAGACGGATCATGCTCTCTAGCAGGCGTGTGGTAACACGATACACCTTGCTGCGGTTTGAGAGGGAGTCCTGCAGTCGCATATCACGGTAGGCGGCAACGATAAGCTGCGACGCTTCAAAGGTAAGCCGCGGGGTCAGCGACCGGGCGTAGCGCAAATAAAGCTGAAAGTCTTCGGTCGTGAAGGGTGGCCGCACGGCGGCCCCGCCAAAGCGGTGCAGGCGTAGTAGTTGATTGGCGATTGCAAAGTCCGCGTCGTCGCCAGAGTCGTCGACGATGACAAACATGAGATCGAAGCGAGACATGATAGGCGCCGTCATGGCGATGTTCTTCTGCAAAGGTCGACGGCGGTCGTACTTGCCACCAATCGGGTTCAGAGCAGCCAGCAACGAGGTCTTCGCGTTGAGGGTGGCCTTGATACCGGCCTTCGCGATAGAGATCGTCTGCTGCTCCATCGCCTCGTGAATCGCCACCTGGTCTTTCATCTCCATCTTGTCAAACTCGTCAATGCAGCAAATGCCGCGGTCGCTCAGCATCAGCGCGCCTGCCTCGATCGTGCGCTCACCTGTGTCGGCATCGCGCGTGACCGTCGCAGTCAAACCGCTAGCTGTGCTGGCCTTGCCGCTCGTATACACGCCACGGGGCATGTTCGCCGAGACCCACTTCAAGAACTGCGACTTCGCCGTGGACGGGTCGCCGACGATGCAGGCGTTGATGTCGCCACGCAGCGTGATGCGTTCCACCGTGGTTTTCGAAACCCCACCCACCATCTGCAGCAGCAGGCCCAGCTTCACCACATCGTGCTTGAAGACGTTGGGTGCCACGCATGACGTGAGTGCCTTGAGAAGGCTGTCATGGCGCCGCATCTGCTGCACGCGTTGCCGCTCCGCCGGTGTCAGCACCACCTCCTCTCTCTCGGACGCCCCATCGGTGGCCTCCTTCACCGCGTGTGTCATCTTGCGGTCGTCGCCGCTGCCGTCCGTGATGGTGGTCGCAAGGAAGCACATGCGGTAACTCAAGTCCCGCACACCCAGTGCGCGCAGTCCGGTGGCACCCTCCATGTCAGCCTGAGCGTCCTGCTGTGCTCGCTGACCGCCCGTCATCTGCCGCTGTACCTCGCGTCGGTTAGCGAGGTTGAAAAGCTTCGCGACTTCAGGGATGACGATGGCACAGCCAACCGCCAGCACGCGGTCACCGGGCTTCGCCACCTCCACAGCGTCGGAGCGGACGATGACCTCCATGGTGCGCGGCATGCACCCCGCCGGTATGTTGTTTGTGTCTTCCTGCATGCGCAGCTTCTGCCAATCCCCGAAGCGTGTGTGTGGGTGATTGGGAATGAGCTGGAACTTGTTCTTGTTCTCGCATTGTGCATTGCGACACGTGGGTGGCTCGGTGTAGTGAAATTGCTGCTCAATGGGCAAACTTTCAGCGCCACAGTCACTGCAGCGAAACACGCCTACCAACAACTCCGGACGCACCTGCGAGGTGCGCGTGACAACGCCCTTGATCGAGCACAGCTGCCCCACAAGCGACGCGCGGAGGGAGCGAATGGTGAGGCAGCGTGGTACGTTAGAGAAGACGAGGCTCGGGTGGCAACGGCCACGGTTGCTATAGTCCTCTCCATAGTACTGCAGCAGCACCTGGTGAAGCGCCTCATTCAGGAAGGGGGAGAAACGCTGGTAGTCGGACTCAATCACCGCCGCAGCGTCGTCGTCAAAGCGAATCAAATCAGCCCACCGCACCACGCAGGTGGACCAGCTTGTGGAGGTACTAATGCGCTCCATTTGGGCAACAACATAGCTGAGCGATGAGTCGCTGCCGTCGCCGTCGCCCCTAGACGGTGCGGCAAGGCTCAAGTTGGCACGAAGAACTGGATCGACGAGGCGACTCAAAAAGAGGTGAACGGCCTCGCGAACACGAACGCCGTCAGCGTCTACCTCCAGCACGGGTGCAACCTCTGCCGTGGGCTGCGGCAGCGCCGGGTCATCTCGAATGTCTGGTGGATTCATCTCCGTCACCAACAAGCGTGTGCTCCGTGTGTTAGATTCCCTGTATGTCCTTCTGCGTCACCCTCGACTAAGCGTGTAGCACGTGACGGCGGCCGGCTTTGGGATGTACAGGTGCGTGCAGCATCTGCAAAGAAAAATCTATGGAGCGGTGAATGTTCACCGTTTACAGCTGAAGGGCAAGCCGCGAGGGATTCAAGACACGGCTGAGAGGTGCAACGTGCTCCGCTTTGAGCACGTCCAGAGGGGCACTCAAAGACAATTTGAGTGCCCAGATTGTATGATGAGGGAAAGTTGATGTCGGCAAGAAGCGAAAAAAAGAAACTGATAGAGGAGAAATAAAGAAAACCTCACGAGATGTCAATGTTGCGCAGCCTGCACGCCTACTCAGCGAATAAATGTGAACTGCGTACGCGAACTGATGGAAACGGTTGTTGAGGGTCTCTTCAGTGTGTCAAGACTACAAGTACTCCAGTACATAGCGGCCAGTGTACAGGGGGAACAAGAGCTGCGAGAGCGATCAGCAATGGTTTCAGCTGAGTAGCAGTCCTTCTGCTCTCCGTTTCAGCCGCTGCATTGGCACATCCATAGCAGTGTGCACCGTCGCCGCACACCAACTACGCACTTCATCTTCACTTGGTACAAACCGACGAGTACGGAAGTTTTCAAGAAAAGAGCAAGAGGATACACACTTCAAGCACAACGCAATATGTACCTTGAGAAACGCGCGCACATCGGCACAACAACGGGGTGTGAAAAGAGGAAAGCCGAACACACATCTTTTTTGAAGCTAATGTATAGAAGAATGGTGGAAAGAGATACTTAGCCAAGAAAATATTTCTTAATATAGTTATTTTCTTTCTTTTGCTAGTGCAATTACGCGGATCATGCATTTACTCTCTCTCTCTGGATGACACGTAGTGGGTATCGAGTACGTAAACTCAAAAGGCATCACAAAGAAACATATAATAGATAAAGGATCTGCACCAGCACAAGTATAGAAAGCGAAATGCAGCCAAATACGTCAATTGCGATGAGAAAAATGGGGAAGGCAGAGCGAAAGAAAGAAAGGAGGGGGAAGGGGGGCCTTAACAGTGTACACGGCTGCAGACCTCAAAACACAAGGTAAGAATGAAAAAAAAAGTCATCGTGACATCAATGAAAAAGGGAGAAGAAGACAAAAATAAAAAAATAATAAAGTTGGAAGACTGTGAAGACTGCAGCAAAAAGCCATCACGCATCTTCACGTTGGTGCATCCGACAGCGATAAAGAAGAGAACGACGTTGAAAAACTAAAAAAACCGTGAAGATATTAAACGACTCTCAGCTGCAATTCAAAAGCACGGTGAAGGAGAGCACAAGCAAGGCAACACAGCGACTCACAACAGAACGACTTTCCTTTAGAAAGCTCTATCACGAATCAGCATGACTGTCAGTCCCATTCGCACGCGGCATTCTCTCTTCTGAAAAACTTCTCTTTTCCCATCTACTCGATACAGTCTAGCCGACCCTTAAGAAGAGCATGAGAGCGTCACACAGCGTAGTTATATCACTGGATGGCCCTGCCAAGAAGCTTAAAAGCACAGAAATATGACACTTAATGTCGCCCACAGACGAGCAAGTAACAAGAGAAGACAATATACACAAATACCTGAATAAATGAAGAGAGTTGGAACAGCGAATTGAAACTACCGGATTCGAAATTATTTAAAGAGCACCACAGCCTATTTGACTGCGTTTAGCGCCACCAGCAGTCTCGGGGGGAAAGCACCAATGTCATGGACATTAAGATGTCCCACACAAAGCAGGCCCCTCAAAAAAAAAAAAAAGCTACAGAAAGAGATCCGTCGTGAACACAAATTGACGAGGCCTTGATCAAACAGTCCGGTGAATCGGTTTATTTATAGAAATTCGCGCACATTTCACCACCCAAGCACGCGTGCCCGGTCAAAAAGAAAAAGAAAAAAACAGAACAAATGCGGCAAATACACAAGAGAAGACACTACGCACAGGATACTACAGAGAGAACACACGAAAAAAAGAAATACAAGAGAAGGAACGCCAATGACAGAGCACCAAACACAACAGGAGCGCCTATCGTCTTCAAGATGATGCGCGAAGAGTACAAGCGACGGCACTTCCACCGCTTACAGGCGCTATGCGCCAGCAAAAAAGTGTGTTGCACAGAAGTCTTTAGGGACACGCCACACAAACGTGGACGTCTACAACGCCGCAAGCAATGCGCAAAAGACGGAAACTGCAACTAACACGCACGCCCACGTTGATGGCACCCCCGACCTACACAGTTATATTGAGGCACACCTTCTCTAGCGTTCACTCAGCAGCGGCACAGAGAGCACGACGGCGGTATCTCAAAAGAAAAACAAAACGAGCGGAATGAAACTCAGATACAAGGAGCACAGTAAACTGGGTACCCACATCGTCAATACACCAGACACACCCTCAAAAACGAAGAGTCTTCATCCCTACACAAAACGAAGACCAGAAAAAAAATTCTGTACTCGCGCATATAAAGAAGAAGAGCCCCTCATACACAGACCACCAACACGTGCACCTCATCGCGAAAGAATAGCGTTCCCGCGCGGCCCAAGTACGCCGTTCGC
>LJSK01000311.1:0-12316 GCA_001299535.1 Leptomonas seymouri
CTTGGCGTCACCGCAGGACATTGTGGCAGGTTAGGGAGTTAAAGTGGTGTTAGAGAGTGTTGGAGAGCGATATTCTCGTTGGGGGAGGGTAGGTAGAAGGAGGTGACCGAGGTAAGTGCGTGAGGTCGTGGTGGCAGAGGTGAAGTTTAAAAGAAGTTGGGGAGAGCAAATGGGAAGGAGGAGGGGTGGTGGGGGCGGGTGGGGCGCGATTTTGTTTATGGGTGAAGGGAAGCACAGGGATAGGGAATACCAAGACAAAGTTCGTGATTGGACGCGTGCTCTGTGGAAGGTGACCACCGGCATTAGAGTTAGGTGGCGTGAAGGCAAGGGGATAATGTCGATGCTTCGTGGGAAGAGTGCTGAATGCTGCAGACGCTGGCGCTGAAGTGGGAGTGCGTTGAGGGAAGGCGGTTTAGGGAGCTGTGGGTGGTGAACAGGGGCATTAGAGAAGCTTCGTAGGGCGGCGCGCGTAGGATGCGGAGACGTTACGCTTTCACAGTGGTAAAACGGTGTGGGGTGCGAAGTTGTCGAACGGGGGGTAATAGATGTAGGGGGTTGATACTCTTTTCTGCTGGAGGAGCGGATACCGCGGCGTTTGCGCCTCGGGGTGTGTCATGCTGGTCTACCGCGTGGGAGAGGGTGGCGCAGGGGGGCTGGGAGAATGGCTGCGACGACGCTTCACACCGGCCGTGGCTTCGTGTGGTGTCACCTTCGCCGTGGCTGTTGAGTTCTCGTTATCTTCGTCTGCTCGCACTTCCGGCTTCGTCCCTGCCGCAGAGGCCAGCACAGGCGGCGACGGCGTTAAATCTACCGCCTCGCCCATTTTGCGAACTGTTGCAGTGGCAAACGTCGGCAGCACAATGAGCTGGTTGAACTCCTCCACAATCGATGGCAGTACCATCCCCCCCACCCGCATGATCTTCAACACGCGCTGCGGCTGGATGTGCGCGTTGGAGGCGAAGATAGAGTATACGGTGGCGGCGGAGGGCTCGGCTGCCACTGGCGGTCTGTTGGCCCACTGCAGCTGCGGCGCGGTCCGCGCCAGCAGCACCGCCATCACAACTTTCTCGGCCTCTACCAGTGCGGCGAGTTCCACTGCGCCGGGGCCGTGCTGCACCTCGCAGTTGCGGATAGCCTGAAAGAGCGCGAGGCAGGGCTGCTCGTAGTGCACCAGTGGCAACTGCAATAGCTGAAGATAGTAATGAATCAGATTTGGCGCCATCTTCTTTTCGAGCTTTGCCACTTCGTCGGAAAGGTTGGCTTCATTGATGATTTCATGCCGGCGCGACTCTACGTCCCTCAGGGAGGGGTCTAACACTCGCATCTCACCCAGCGGAATCGGCTGTCCGTGGTGCTCCGCCGCGAGCATCAAACACGCAGCAGCTACCTCCGTCTGGTGCTCGACGCGCACGCCGCGCTCACGACGGTAGCCCACAAAACGCTTCGCCAGTGCAATGGCCTCTTGCAAGATGACTTCGTCACGCCTTCGCGAAAGCCGGAAGAGCGTCTCCAGCGCACGGGACTGCCGCGGGTGCAGCTTTGTTTTCCCATACTGGGCGGTGTCGAAGAACTTTGAGGACTGCGTGGGGCGGCGCAGGAGCCCTGCGGCGGCCGCGGCGGCCTCTTCTCGTGTGAGACCGACATTCTTTGCTTTGGCACGCCCTATCTCGTTGCCGCTGCCCTCCGCGTCACGCCAGTCATCGCGGTCCACATCGGCAAAGGTAGCTTCCTTCTCCCAGCGAGTGGCAATGTTTTCTTCGAGGCCCATGGCAATCACCGTGGCACACTCAGTGCAGGCCGCCTCACCGCGTGCCTCATCCGTTTCGATGCTGTCGATGGCACCGCAGTAGGGGCAGTTCGCGCCCACGTAGTCAGCGGAAGTTGCCATGGTGTGGTGGAGTAAGCCGAAGCCGCGCTTCAGTAGGCTTGTATTGACAGAAACTTCAAATGCCTCAGCGAAGGAGACAAGGGCAGCGAAAGGGAAGAGAACACAAAAAAATGAAGACGGGGGGGGGACTTCGACGCTTCTAAAGGCAATTCACTGCACACTACAGAGGCATTGTGGTGCTCGGAGATGTGTTTTCTGGCTACCCCCTTCGCCTCAAAGGCTATTCGCGCACCGGGGAAGAGGGAGGGAGGGGGGGGGTGATGGGAGAGGGGATGCTGCCGCTCACCACTCTTGAACGCGCATGCACCTACTATTCGTGATTCTCGTAGTGTTGCTTCCCTCTCTTGCCTTTTAAAAGTATCGTTGTTATTCTTTTACTGCCATCGCTGCTTCTACGTACCGGCTCTGTGCAGCAGCAGCAACAACTCCCTTTGGACGAGGGAACGCGCTCCGTCGACGGTGATCACAAAAAGTTAAGCATCTTCTCTCGTATCTCCAACTCCCTCAAGTACAGCTGCTGCAGCTGCAGGTCTGTAAACTCCTTGATGCCTCCAGACAACGACGGCGGCAGCACAACGGAAGCTGTGCTCTGCACGGGGGCAGTGCTGCTGCCCACAGAGTCCTTGTCATGGCTGGACCAACCGGATGGACCCGACCTCTCCGTCACAAGAGGTGCCTCGTTGACAGCTGCGGATGGAGCGCGGTTGGATTCTTCAGCCGTGGCCGTGGCAGAGGCAGCTGCGAGTATGGCTAATGCCACTGATGGATGAGGTGGTGACGCTCCACCACGCAGAGAGGTCAGCAACGCAGCCTTCTGCACTTCTTGAACCGACAGCTGGGCGTCAGTAGTGGGTTGCATTTCATCGTCTTCGTCGCTCCAGCCCCATCCGTCGTCTTCGGCCTCCGCCTCTGCGTATGCAGCTTTCACTGGTGCTGCTGCAGATGCTGGGTTCCCTTCCATTGGCATGGGCTGTGCTGATGGCTCTTCAGGTTTGTTATTATCTTTAGGTGGTTCAGCAGAGGGGGCCGCGGGAAGGGGGGCTTCAACACCTTCCGTTGCCGTTTGGTTGGCGCTAGCGCTGCTGTCGGCCCTCCACCCATCTGCTTGCGCAGGTGCTTCTTTGCGCGGCGCCTTCGGCTTCCCAGCTGCAGCTGCAGTGCGGCAATCATCCTGAGCGACTAAAGTGCCAGCCGTTGCTGCCAGGTGGTTTCTGGAGAGCTGCATGCGGGCGCCCTCTTCTTCGGACGCACTTCGCAGCACTGCGGGCAAGGCCGGAGAACTAAGCGCGGGATGCGCGTCTTGCCGTACCGTCGAAATAGTTTCCGTGGCGGCCGCTTCCACTGCAGAGAGGATGCTGCGCACCGGGTTGGGCGTGGCGTCCTCTGGCATGGAGGAACAAAGTGTTTGTTTGCCGCCGCGCTGCTGCTGTGTCGCTGGTGAAAGGGGCAGTTGTTGCTCCCGCCCAGCGGGTGGGCGGGAGGGTAGGGCCGCTGCAGCCGATGTTGAAGATATGGGTTCCACGATCCGCGCTGCGCCAAATCCCTTTCTAGAACGCCGAGGCTTGCTGGCGGGCTCCATGCTGCTTGGGTGCTTAGATGAGTGCGGATGCGCCTGGGTGCTGCCCGCTGTTGTGTCTGCGGAGCCATGCTGCGGTGCATGCGGTGCTGCGTGTAGCGGCAGAATCCGGTGAGAGTTGAGCAGCTTGACAGGCGGAGTGGCCGATGATGGCGTTTGCTGCTTTGCGTGTACCACGCTGGTTGCCTTCTGACTTGCGGCGGAGGTTGGTGCCTTTGTGAGAGCGTCTGACTCCATGGGCTCCCTCTCCACCACGTCCTCGTTGCTCGACTCGGATGCCCAGCCCCAGCCGCTGCCTTTTTTGGCTTCAAACTCTGCTGTTTTCTCAGTGTGCGTGACGGTCGCCACAACACGCGGCTGCGGGGCGGGCAAGGGAGCAACGGACGTGCCTTTCCATGACACCGTCGCCCTTAACGCCTCGGCGCCCTTGCCGCCCAGCTCCGCCCTACGAGTGGCGGGCGCGGGCGCCACCGTCTCGCGCAGCGCCGTCTGCCACCGCGACAGTGCACCAAGCAGGCTGCTCGCACTGACCTCCGCGGCAGTCTGCGCGACGGCGCGTGCAAGCCCAGTTTGCGGGTACGGCTCACTCTCCTTCTCTGTTTCCACCATCGACTCGCCACACTGCTGCACGTGAGGATCGGTGAGATGAAGTGAGGGTGCCGCCGCCGCGGAGTGCAGATGTGCAGAGCGCACAGCACCCGTTTTCAATGTCTCTTGCACGCCGCGTGGCATCGTGGGCTTGACTCTTCCCTCCTCCAGGCGCCCGCATCGTTTGATTTCAGCAGTCTTCGGCGCCGCTGAAGAGGTCTTGCCGGCAGCTCCTTCTCTCTCTTCTTCCTCCATGCGGGCCCACTCCTCCTCCTCGGCCCTCCAATACGCCTCTTCCTCAGCTTCGACAGCCCGTCTTGTGATCTCCACCAGCGCCCGCGCAGCCGCCACGCTCAGCGCGTCCCACGCGTCCTGCTCGTGCAGCGCGATACCACGACGACCCTCTTCCTGCAAAATCCATGTTTTGGCTTCTGCCCTTTCCGCCTCGTGCAGGTAGGCACGATCGGCGTAGGCCATCGCTTCCACCCCCATGCGAATGCCGCGCTCTTCTTGGAGAAGACGGCGCAGGATGAGCCGTTGGCGCTCGCCATATTCCACCGACGCCTGTCGCAGCTGGCGGCAACAGTGAACATGCAAAAGGTGCTGCTCGCGACTGGCAAAGGCAAAGATGAGATCGTGCTGATCCAACGCAAAAGACACGAGCTCCCGCCTACGCTTTTCCGCGCGCAAGACGAGGTACAGACCCATGAGCTCGCGCTGGAGGGCAGGGCTGGCGAGGAAGTCCTGCCTCAGTTCTTCAAGGAGCTGCCTGACGAGTTGGCGGCGCAGAAAGGATTCCTCCTTGCACAACAGCTGGATGACCTCTTCGGCTTCCCGCGAGGCGCAGGGAGGCACCGCTTCCACAGCCGCCGTCGCCGACGCGGCACCACCGTTTCTTCCTGCAGCGGCTTCTGTCAAGATCTGACCTGCCGATAACACTTTCTGGTCTGCTACTACCAGCGCTGGTTTTGGCGTTGGGGCACTGCCGGTCTGCTGCCCCGGTCGCGATGCGACTGTAGCGCCGATAGTCTGAAGGAGAGACGAACGCAGGGCACTGCCCGCCTCCATCCACGACGTACCACCGCCACCACCGTTACGGCTGTTGCCCGGTAGGGATTCTCTCCGCTGACCTCGAGGTGCGGCTGGTGCTGCACACGGTCCTACCGAGTGAGCTGCACCGGGCAGTGCTCCATACGGAGGTGATAGATGTAGCAAAGACCTGCAGTCCTCTGCGACACCGTGTTCCAGGCACCCCACCACTGCCGCTTCTACCTTGGCGCTTGCTGGGGTGAGGGCAGCTCCTCCTTGCTGCCGCCACTGCTGCCACGTGTGATGCAAGTCCGACTTTAAGTACGCTGAGAGACGCCCTTCTGCCTGTGCCGGTTGCTTCGGTTGCCGCTGCTCTGCATCTCTGTTGTCGTTGTTGTTGCTGTTGCTCTCCCGCTTCTCAATGCCGCTCAAGTATTCAGTGATGAAGCTGCTTGTCAGGACGTGCAAGGCGGTTTCCTGATCCTCTACGGCGAGGTTGCGGTAGAGCGGGGTGGCAACTTGGCGTATCCACTGCTTAAACAGCTGAGAGCGAGAGGCATCTGTGCAGATGGGCGCTGCAGGGGGTCGCACGGGACCAGCCGCACCCTCCCGCTGCGTGGCCGCCTCCGCTTCGGCAAAGAATAGTTGATGAAGGGTGTTGAAGAGAAGCAGCAGGACAACAGAGTGGTAGAGTGAGGAGCGGAAGCCTTTTACCAGCGCCAGCGTCAAGGGTTCCACAGCGTCGGCGAGCGCATTAATGAAGGCCTTCAGCTGCTTCTCTGTCGCTAAAAGCCGCCCCTCTCCCTTCCACGCAACCTCCAACGGCTGTGCAGCGTCAGTTATAGTGATGTACTGAGACAGCAGCAGCTCCGTTACAACGTACGTGTGCAGCTCGCGCCGAATTACTTCGCAGCCTACCGTGAACCAACCGAGGTGCCTCGGGGAAGACAACTGCTGCTGCTGCTGTAGTCCGTGCTTTGAGAATGCATCGGGCGCACCGCTGCCACCTCCAACGGCAATTGCGGATGCCGCCGTCACGTAAGAGGCGACTGGCGACAAGTGAAAGTGCATCAGCTCAAGCGTACCCTCCGCATCCGCTTCACTGCCACCGCTGCTGCTGCGAGACGTTGCTGCTGAATGCGCGGCAGTGGTGGGCTCAAGCGGCGGCGTCGTGAGGGCAGCACGCTCACCAGCCGGTGCATTCTTCTGCGCTGCGTGCCACCGTTGTGAAGCTGCCGCGCTGCTTCGAGTGAGGCGCCGCTGACGCACTGCGATATCCACGACGGAGGGCTGCAGCGACAGCAGCGCAGCGAGCACGCGGAACCGCGGGTCCCCAGCACCACTGCTGTTGGTGGAGGTGCCTGTCGGTGCTTCGTATAGGCCCACGAGGCGAGCCAGCTGCCGTCGCACACGCTCGCACACCTCGCCTGCGCAGAGTTGCTCGAGCTCCTGCTCGGGCGGTGGGCTGCCCAACATCTTCTCTGCCGCCCTCGGCCACACAAGGGGCTCATTGAACTGTAAGAAGAGCCTTCCAGCGCAGGCGTCGGCTTCGCTCCCTGCGTTCTCCTCCGCATTTTGCCCATGTTGTGTGAGACCACCCTGCGTAGTTCCCATGAGTTCTTCCGCAAGCGCTAGCTGGCGGAGCACCGGATACGCGTACATCATAAAAGGTCTCAAGACTGCGAAGGCAATGTTGGCAGCGGCTGGTAGTGGTACCGAGCCGTTGAGTGGATGCGCTGCTGTTGCTGCCATGGAGCTGATCTGCTGCTTCGCGTGTGCAAGAGCGGTGTACACCTGCTCGTACATGCCAACGTCTGTTACTGCCGCGGGGTCGCACAGCACTGTGTGCGCCAGAATGTGTGTCAGCCACGGGGCAACAAGATCTGGCGAGGTGGGCAAGTCTTTCGTTTGATTTGGGAGAGCCGCATGCGTTGTGCTGTTTGACTGACGCGCCGCTGTCAACCAGCCTGACAGGGAGTGCTCCAGCTGCACCAGCGAGCGCGCGTGATCGTCGCGTTGCGTGCTGTCCGTCTGCTTCACCTCAGGCCCGGTTGTGGCACGCCAAAGCTGCGCCCGCAGCACGTGCCCGCTGCCAGCACTCGCGTACACAAGGTGCAGCACACGCATAAGGCCCGCGAAGTGCGTGCTGAGTGACAAGCACCGCTCTCGATAGGCCGTGGCGGCGCCCTGCTCACTCAACGGAGGGGCCTCGAGGGAGAGCAGATGCTGCCATGCAACAAGATACTGCCAGCCCCAGGATGATGATGCCGCATCATCCTCTGAAGCGCCAGCGCCGGCCACCTCGCCCCAACCACAATATGCACCCAAAGGCGGCGTGTAGACCAGCTGCATGGCGGCAAACATCTCTTCTGCACAACGTGGGCTGCGCTGCGTGAGGCAGCGAAGTACGCAGAGACCACGATGCAGCCCGCCCAGTAGAGAGGCGTCGGCGCGACCCCGCTTCGACCACGCGGCGAGGTCTTCCTCGTCCTCGTCTCCGTGTTGTGTGTCTTCTCCCTGAGGGGCAGAGGACTGCCAGGGCAGCAGCTTCAGCGCTCTGCACAGGCGGTCCACTACGTGATACCACACGTACACGGTGGTCAAGGGTGGAAGGATAGAAAACGGAAAGGGGACTGCTGCTGAACTCTGAAGCCGCTCGTGCGACGATGTGGAGCCGCACAGCGAGAGCAGCGGGTACACCGGCACGCGTACAACCCCCTCCCTTTCCGCTGCAGCCAGAGCGTCCAAAGCCGTGCGCTCGCAGCCCTCGGCGGTGCTCGGGGGTGCGGCGGCTGTCGTCCGCATCGCGACATCCACGAGGAGGCAGACAAAGGAGAAGCCGAGAGGGGCCGTCTCGTGGATCTGCGAGGGGGTCCACCCGCTGCACACCAACTCGTGTAGGTCCGCAACGGAGAGGAGACCGTGCAGCAACACGCCCTTCACAGGCATTGAGGCTGACACCACACGAGCGTTGGTGGTGTAGGAGAGGCTATGAAGGATGTGGTGCAGCGCCTCGGGTTGCGCCATCCGTAGGAGCGCGTACTCCATGGACTCACGCCATTCCACCAAGTCGGCCTCACTGCGTCGTTCCTGTGTTGGGTGACCGGGCGACGGTGCTGGTGCTGGTGCGCCATCATCGTCAGCGCTCCATCCACTGCGTGGCGCCGATTCTTCCGCTACGTCCAGCACAACTCCGGCGGCCTCCACCACCTCCGCCAGGGTTAGCTCCAGTGGCCGCCGACGGCAGCGACACGTGTACAGAAGCAGCATCCGACGCAGCAACGCCAGGACGCTATCGGCCGCCCCAAGCTGCATCAGCACCTGCATTGCCCGACCTTCCGCCAACACTACTCGCTTCACGCTTGCGTCATTTGCCGTGGAGCCGCTGCTCAGCACGCCAACGGCTTCCCCGAGGAACCATCGCGCCATCCACTGCGCACACCGCCGTCCCTGAGCGTCCCCGGCGTGCCAGTCAAGCTCGATCAGTGTACGGAGGACAAGACGCAAGAACACGGTGGCTGTCTCATGCATGTGCGTCAACTCCGCTTCTCTGCGTGCAGCCGTGGCAGTGCTGCTCGACGCGAGACCGGCAGAGACGAGCGACTGCACTGCACGGGCGTAGACGCACAGGCGTGTTTGGTGCTGTGCTGCGTCGGCGGCTGTGCTGTCCAGTATGTCTATCATCATCTGCGGCCAGGCGGGCTTGGGAGCAGCGGTCTTGGGATCGGTGGTGCGTAGAAGAGCGTGTGCCCACAACAGTTTCATCACGCTGCAAGTGGACACAAGAGCCCAAGCGTCTGCTGCATCGGCATTTGCGAAGGAAGCGGCGGAAAGACGGAGGTGGCGGGAGACGACCCAATCCGTTACATGAACCTCCCAGTCCTTCGCGCGGGGCGTGGCACTACACCAAGACGGAAGACAAGCCGCCATTGCAATCGCCAGAGCGTCGGCTGGCTCTGGAGTCTTCGGGCCTGGTGTGCCTGCGCCTCTACTTGGGTCTTGCCCGTCTACGTTGTGCTCCACGTAGTACCAAACCGTTAGCTCTCTCGTCAGGGTGTTCATCTTCGGCAAACAACACGAGACCATGGAGGAGGCTGGGGCGAGGAGCTCCACCGTCGTGGTCGTTGCGACGGCGGCAGCAGGCGTGCGCGCTGCGGCGGGCAACAGAGGAAACGCGACAGCTTCTTCCTCAGACTCGAAGCCCCCCTCTTCGTTCGCATCTGCAGCGGCGAAGGGGCATGAATCGACTTCTTCTGCCGCTTGATCTGTGCCGCCCCCCTCCGTCAAGTACTCTGCCCACTGATCTACGTCCGTCAGCGCCCAGGAGGAAAGCTTGTGGACCGCTTCCGCGTCGTTCGCCTGGGAAGGCGATGGAACGGCTGAGGACGCTGCTCGCGGTGCCCTAGCGGTGTCGCTAGTGGCTATACGGTCGACTTGCCGAGCCGCTTTTGCGAAGGCCAGCACCACAGGTGTCATGCCTCGCCAGAGTGTACTTGCAAGGGGGACACGAAGCACCGCTGCTGAAGCTGCAGCCGCACCGGCGGCTTCATTCCATGGTGGCGTACGGGTGATGTATAGCCCCTGCTCTGCCTCAACAGCGCCACGGGCGACCAGCCCGTCAACTACAAACATGAGCACACTCGTGTGGGGTGGCAGCGGCATTGTGGGGGATACCGCTTGAACTCGTTCAACAGGACAGCCGATCTCCACTTCGTACACGCTGCATTCCGCTGACGGCAGCAGCTGCGCTATCACCTCCTCAGCGGCGAGGGAGCTCAGCTCCGCGTTGGGGTCACTGCGGTGAAGGCAGCGGACCTGTTCCCTGGCAAAATCATCGAGACCATCACTCACAGTACCCAGCACCCCGTACAGCGACGCCGCGGAAAATCCTGTGCACGGCAGCCCAGGGAGCAGCTGACTTAATGCGGGCGCTCCTACAGAAGCCGCTGTTGCTGCGGCTACTGCCGACGACGTGCAGTCGCGAAGGCATGGGAGGAGAGCGACAAGGCTGCCATACAGCTGTGTGCCACGCGCACAGTCCCGCCGATTTCTCTCCCCGTCCGCCACGTACGCCCAAAGAAGGTTGCTGGGCCGGAGGGGGAGGGCGGCGGAGGGGGGCGGGGGCGCGGCAGCTGCACCAACATGAAGGTGTGCGTGTGAGCGGTCGCAGTGGGGCAGTGAGAGGTACAGCTGCACCCGCGACTCCATCGCGGCATGACGGGGCACGCTTTGGAGCTTTGCTTCTTGATCTAACGTTGCGCCCGGTGAGGAACACAGGTCCGCCACTCCCGCGAACAGACTCTCCACGGCATCATTAGTACTTCCCGCGGAAAGGGAAGGGGACACGGCAGCGACGTACAACACGCGTATCACCACACCGTTCGGGTTGCTGTTGCAGTTAGCCCACGAAGACGCCTGCACGCCATAGACGAGTAGGGGGGTTGCGCGAGCAGCTGTTGGCATCGATACGGCAGGGCATGGGCAGGGAAGCCTGACGGACCCCGCTACACGCCTCCATTGATGGGGCTCCAAGGAGAATGCCACGCCGGTTTCTTTTGTGGGGTTGCATGGCAGAGGTTGCACCATGAAGCTGTCCAGCAACAGCTGCGGTGGTGCGGTGCTGCGCATCGCTGTTTGCTCGCTCTCTGCCGCCTCTGTTGCAATCAAAGCGTGACGACTCGAGAGAAACACGACACCCCCAGTGCCTTTCAGCGTGGAGTGCGCCAGAGGCGTGGTGCATGGAAGGAAGAAACGCGCAGATGCCGGTGAGGCAGGGCGAGGGGAGGCGCTGCCCACCTCCGAATGAGAAGGGCTTGGCAGCCACGCCAGCTCCCACGTATGCCCACACAACCCTTCTTGGTTCTCGTCATCGGTGTTGTAGCTGCCCTCGCTTTGCCAGGGCGGGGACGAAGACCTTTGTGCATTTGTAGAACTCGCCTCACCGGATCTGCGCCACACCTCCACATGCAAGGAGTGATGCGCATACAGGGTGACCACAGCCGTTTCATCAGTGGTTGCGTCGTAGTAGCTCCAGCTGTGGCATGCCCGTGTTGTCATAGGCTCCTCGTGGCCAAAGAAGGAGGGTGGCGCACGCTGGTCATGGGTGTCTGTGTTGGAGGGGCCCACTTCTGCTGCTACTTCACTAGCCTTGTGTGCTGCCTGGGGCGGCAGCTCCGTGTAATTCCTCCTGAATAGAAGCGGCATGTGAGAGGACAGCGGCACCTGACGAAGCGTCGATAGATGTATGGCTGCTGCTGCAGTAGGTCCCGTAAGGACTGCGTTGATGAGGCTCCTTGTTAAGTGGGCAAGGGAGGGGGGGGGGATGGGGGGCAGACACGGCGCTTCAATGCAGCAGCAAGGAATGAAAAAAAGCGAAACGGCAGCACGGCACGGAGGGAAGCAACCATCCGCCGAGGAAGCGTCCGAGAAGTGTTTACTGATCAGATATAGATGTCTGCGTTAGAACACAAACCTATAGCGGTTGTTGTAGTGACGGTTTGGCGCCGCAAGGGCAAACGGTGAGGGTAGGGAGAAGCGAAGAGCTGCGAGCGTAGACAGCACGTCGCCATCGGCATATTCTTCTTGAGGTGCTTCCATAAACGAAATGAAGCGAAAGCGTTACTCGCGTTTCGCCTCGTGTTGGTGAAGCAGATCCATTAGTTGTATTGTTGGGAGACGGAGACACTTCAGGTGGGCTAGACTAAGGGGCCATCGAATACCGGATGTTGCGGGCTATCACCGCGTTCACGCTGGCCGCATCGTTGTTCGGTCAGCCCATATATCTGTTATTGCCAGGAGCCCATCCACGCCGTACCACCCCAGACTTCTGCATCATCATCATCGCTCCGTGGTTGCTTCTTCTTCTCTTCGAGTTTACTGCATTTTGTTTTCATTAAACTTGAAATGCACAAACGGAGCGCTTTGCTTTATTACGCTGCACCGGCTGTGATTAAGAGTTAAGTGCGTGTCGCCCGAGATGCGGCAGCGACAGCGTTAGAGAGCGTGGCCAGCCAGGCGTGCAGACAGCCGGCACCACACGACAAAGAAGATGGACCTTACCGCTCCAACAACAACAACAACAACAACGACAAATGAATTTCAGCTAGTGCACAGCGGGAGAACAGGAAACCGACACGACACATTGTTTTCTCCTTTTGCTTGTTTCTTTCTTAGCTGTGTGTGGGTAGACGCAGCATTGCGTTGGGCTAGAACACGAAGGGGGGGGGGGGGAAGGG
>LJSK01000312.1:5956-28941 GCA_001299535.1 Leptomonas seymouri
CCCCCCCCACGCACACACACACGCACATAGCCAAAAAAAAGAAAAAAAGATATGGAAGCGCTAATACTGCACAAGTGAGCAGCGCCGTGCTGTCTATCAGATGACACTGAAACTGCTTTACGGCTACCCGGCTGCATTCGATGAAGTCACGCGTACTCCTTACAGACCCTCTGCTACGTTGTGCTTGCAGCTTCTCTTGGGTGTAATAACATTATTATTATTATTATTATTATCAATAATATTTTTATGGCCGGGAGTATGTTAGACCACATCAATTATGAGAGAGAAAGATAGCGTACGAGGGGGCGGGGACTCAGCACGCTTCAGTCGCTGCGCAGTACGTATATGCATTACTGTTTAGCCAGCGATGGCCGTTTGCTGCTGTTCGCTAAACCCATATACATATAGAGAGAGGTACAGTGACCCTTAGAGCCGTAATGGTGCACGTTCACGCATGCTCTCATACCCTTCCTCTCTGATGTCGTTTTGTTTTGTTGTTCTCCTTGCTTTCCAAGACGTTGATTATGCTCATAGTCCTGTCAGTGCTTACGATGAGGCACGAAGAAAACTTTGCAGTGATCAACGCCTTCATTGCTTGGAGAAGCACGCAAGCAAGAGGGCCCAGAGGAAGTTGAGCTGTGAGGCGTGGACACTGCCGTCTCACCGGCAATCCGCGCTACTGGCCATAACGGTTCTTGAAAGGGGATCGTCTTTCCGCTTTGTGCTCGTGTGTTCTCTCTTTTTCTTTTTGCAAGCGGTGATATTGCGGCTCTCACACACTGAGGTAAGCCCAAATCAAAAAAAAATTACGGCTTTCGTTTCTTTATGTTTTATTTCGCTAATCCCTTTTTTTGCTGTTGTTTTTTTCTTTCAGCAAGTCCACAACCTTCTGCCCTCCGTCGTCTGGACCTATCGGACCCCGTACACACGCACACGCGCACACAGACATGTAACTTGATGTGACAGGAAGGCGCACGTGCGTACGCAACTCTAACATTCTGTTGTACAATTATTTACGTGAATGTCTCTGAGGCGCGGCGCCATTTCAAAATGGTTAAACCAAATGAAAAGGTGAAGAAAGAGTTCTGTAGTATGTTAGCGGAATCCCCCCGCCCCCTCATTCTTGGGCAACGCAATGGAAATGACATCATGGGCATGACGGCCCCCGCAGCGATATGGTTGTTCAACGACAGGTGCAACTCGACTCCCTTCGCATCTTTGTGTGTGTGTGTGTGTGTGTGTGTGTGTGTGTGTGTGTGCTTCGTTGCTTCGCTCTCCTACGTCTTTCCGCTGCTCTGATCTTTCACAAGGTGAAGCACAGCACACGGCGACTCCTCTTGCACCAAGATTAATGAATAGTGCACGCACAGGGGCGTCCTCATTGCATAGAGCAATCACTCAGTAGACACATACATCTGAATCTTACAAGAGACAGGCGCAAGTCTGCGCTGGCAACGCCACCTTGATATTCTTTCATTTTTGTCGACGTTTTTTTATCGATCCTCTCAGCTATGTCCTACTCGCAGCCGCCTCCGCTGCGCAGACCGCAGCCAGCAACCGCTTTATCCGACCTTGACGTCGTCACGAGTATTCAGCAAGCCAAAGCCCGCCTCACCGCCTCCGTCGTCGCGCGCTCACGCGGTCGTGACAGTGAACAGCAGCGGGAGCGCAGCGCTGAGCCCTTTGCCCTCGCAGCCTCCTCTGCCCCATCGCCTGGACCCCGTCTTCCGCAATCAGCGCCGGTGAGCACTCCAAGCCAGCCTCGTCCACCCATCTCTCCACCTGAGAGTGTGACGACCGCCGCCCCCTCCCCCTCCGTTTCGTCGTCGACCTCGCGTAGGGAGTCGGTCTCGCCACCCAGCGCGTACGCACGCCCACCACCTCCTGCTTCTCAGCATCGCCACACGATGGAGTACGTGAATCTGTCTCCCCCAGATGCGAAGTCTGCGGACATACGACCTGAGCCCCGCACAGCACATCCGCAGCTGCGAGCAGCAGCGAGTGAGCCTACGGCCACAAACGCAAGCGGATCCAGCGCCCACCGAAGCACGGAGGAGGAGCTACAGTATGTGCGACAACAGCTAGAGGAGGTTCAGCGCCTCTACAGCTACGAGAAGCGAGCGCATGTGCAGCAGCGCGCGCGGCAACTACGTGCAGAGGCCCAACAGCGCCAAACCGAAGACGGCATTGTCGAGCAAACCGCTCAGCTGCTCGCCGACTACGAAGAACTCATTCGCTTCCGTGATGTGACGAGCGCAGAGCACCTTGAAGCGGCCATGCAGCGCGTGTCGCAGGAGTGGCAGCGCTGTGCTGTTGAGCTAGAGCAGACGCGAGATGACTGCGCCACCTCCTTGCTAGGACGTCTACAAGCCTCGTGCGCAGAGCACCAGGAGACCCTCAAGAAGGCACTGCAGAAACACTTGGTCGTCACTGCGCAAAGCACAGTCGAAGCGGAGGCCCAGCAGTTCCAGGTCATCGCGACTGCTGTACAGGACCAAGTAGAATCCTTCAAGACGGAGTACCGCGCTATTGTCGAGCAGGATAGGGAGGAGCGCAATCGTCTAATGGATGCGCAGGCGGTACGACGAGAGCAGCAGTGGCTGAAATTCTTAAAGGAAGAGCACGCACGCATGGTGGCAGTTGGGGAGACAGCAGCGCGCGAGTCCAGTCGACGCCAACTGGAGACACTGCATGCGGCGATGCGTGACATCACGGAGCTGCGCGAGAGCCTGGTGAAGGAGCATGTCCACCGGCAGGCAGAGGCCGGTCGCCAACTTGTGGACTCCTATGAACGGCTCGCCGAGGAGTACGCCGTAGCAGCGCAGGAGACGGCGGAGTACGCCCAGCACCTGCAGCAGGAGTACGCGGGCATCATAAAGCGCCTACACGATGAAGTGACGCGTGTTGCGGCGGCGAAGCACGCCGCGGAACGAGAGGCACAGGAGGCAGAAGTTCGCGCTCAGGAGGTCATGGCAGAGCAGCAGCACGCCATCGAGGCACGCGCGGAGGCGCGCTGGCAGAAGAAGTTGGCAGAGGAGCGTGAGGGCCACCGCACAGCGTTGGCCACGTTTGCCCTTCAGCATGAAAATATCCTTCACGAGCAGCGTGCCTCGTACGACAGCAAAGAGGAAGCGCTGATGGCTCAGTTTGCAGCCGAGCTCTCCACGCTGCGCGAGGAGCTGATGCAGCAGCGCGATGAGCACCATGCGCGCGTAGACGCGTCGCGCGATACGCTGAAAGCCACGGTGCGTCGTCTAGAGGCCGAAAATGTGTCGCTTTCAGGGGAAGTGCTGCGGCTAAGGGATCAACTTTCTGCGGAGCATAGCGCTCATGAAGCGGCGTTACAGGATGTGCGCCGAGAGCAGGAGAATCACTGTGCAACGCAGCTGCGTAACCGTGATGCACTCCACGAAGCCGCCCTGCAGAAGTGCAAGGAGCAGGTGGCCACATCAGCTGCCGTCGCCAGTACACACGCGTTACAGCGCGTAGCCGATTTGGAAGAACAAATGCAGCGCATTCAGCGTCAGCACGCGTCGGAGCTCTGCAGGGCTGTGGACGAGGCGGCGTCTTTGTGGTCCTCACGGCTGAAGGAGTCTCAGAAGCGTCAGACGGAAGAGCAGGATGCGCTGGAAGCACAACACCGCCGTCTGCGACATGCTTTGCTGGAGGAGGTGCGTGAACGCGAGGCCGCTGTAGAGTCTCGATGTGCAGCGCAGCGAGAAGCGCATCAGCAGGAGCTGCAGGAAGCTGTTCTACTTGTCAAGGAAGAGTCGAAGCTTGCCATGGAGCGACTCAGGCATGAGCACGAGGCTGCTTGGGCCCAAAGAGAGGCAGATGCGGCAGCGCATGCAGCGCTCCGTGAGGAAGCTTTCGCGGCGGTGGAAAGCAACCTATCTGCAGCAAACGCTGCCTTGCAGCGCAGCAGCGCAGAGGAGCGCGACGGCCTCCTGCAGACACTCCTCAATCGTGTGGATGCCGAATGTGCCGAGCAGAAGCGATTGCTACACGAAAGAGAAACGCGACTGCGAGAAGAGTGCGACGCATTTGCGCAGCAGCAACTGCAGCGCACCCAAGAAGCCCGTATGGCTATCCAACAAGAAGAAAGGGCAAAGCACGACGCAGACCTGCAAGACGCACGGCAGCAGTGGATGCAGCTCTTCGAGGAGCACATGCATCAGCGCTACGCCACGTGGCAGGCGGCGCGGAAGGCTGAGCTGGACTCTGTCCACGCGTTCCACCAAAACGAAGTCGACCTTCTCCGGGAATACTACGAGGAGCAGCTGCAATGCCTCCGCAGCCATCACGATCAGCACGGAGAAGATTTCAGACAGGAGATGCGTGCGAGAGAGACGGCGTGGGTAGCCACGCGAGCTGCCTCGTTAGACGCCTACGAAAAGGCTGCTGAAGATCGCCTGCGAGAAGTGCTGGAGCATGAAAAGCGCGAATGGGAGTCCGCACAGCGGCAGCGGGCAGCGACTGCAGGAGCGAATCTTGAAAGCGTAGCGCAGCACGTCGCGGGGATTCTGGCAGCCACCGAAGACGATCGGTGCCGTACGGAGCAGGAGCTGCGTGAAGTGTACGTCACCGTGATTCAAGATCAAGAAGTGAAGACCGCACAGCACCTGGCAGAGCTGCATGCCAACCATGAGAAGGACTTGGCAAAGCTGCGCCAGGAAGGCGAGGAGCGCTTGCAGCGGCAAGGTGAGCAGCTGCGTGAGGAGTTCAGAAAGCAATCCAAGCAGCAGGACGAGCATCTCAAGCGTATCTTGATGTCGCATGAAGAAGAAGTGGCAGCCCTTCGTGCCGAGCACCTTGAAAAGATCGCCGAGCAGCGCACCGCCGCACATGAAGCGCTCCTGCACGCCCATCAACATGCGAGCGAAGCACAACGGGCGCAGGAGACGTCGATGGAAGCCGCTCGACGTGAAGACGAACAAAGATACCGTCGACAGCTTCACGAACTTCAAAAACGGTGTGACGCGCAGGCGGCGCAACTGATGCAATGCGAGGCGGATATGCGCACCCAGGAGCAGCGCATCCGCGAAGAGCAAGAGGCGGTGTTACGGCTGGAGTACGAACGTAGCATGGAGGACCTGCGCGCAGCCCTGAACGCGCGGAATCAGTCGTACGCCACTCTGCAGGCTTCGATGTACGAGAAGATGGGTGCTGAAGCAGCGCGTCTCCAGGCAGACAACGAGCAGGCATATCGCACCTTTACGGAGGGGCAGCAACGGCGACTTGAAGGTCAACTCGCGTCGCAGGAGGCAGCGGTGGTGGAGCAGCAGCGACGGCAGCAGGAACAGCTGGCGCGACTGCAGCAGCAGCACGAGGTGGCGCTAGTAGATCAAAGAAGGAAACTGCGCGCCGAGTACAGCGACGCCTGCGCAGAGTTGCGGGCTGTCTTCGACGCCCAGCAAGCGGAATGGAAGCAGCTGCTAGACTCTGAGCGAGCGGAGCGTGGCGCTGTAGAGAGCACTGTGAAGTCGCTGACCTTCCAACTCTCCCAGCTGCGGGTAGCCCAAGAGCAGCAGCAAGCAGCAGCCTACCGTGCTCTGGATCAAGAGTACCGTCACCTGCTAGACCAGGCTATGGCGCAATTGCAGGAGGTACGTGAGGAGGCGGCGCGGAGATCACTTGAGGCAGCAGAAGAGCACTTCGTGTCGGAGCTGTGGTCCTTAGCGTGCCACCAGAGTGGGGAAGATCAGCTGCAGCAGCAGCCCTCCATGTCGTTAACGCCGATCCCCATGAGGCCACCGGAGGCTTCTCGTGCACCGTCCGCTGACATGGATGTATCCCCTTCTCACTCCGCTCTGCATGCAGCCCATAGCGTGGTGCCGCTACTGATGCGCCGAGGTGTGGCCACACCCGCCGCCTCGCGCACCCCCCGCCCACTCAGTACCCCGCTTTCCGCCTCGCCAGCCGGACCAGTTGAGCTTGCTGAAACGCCTGCGCGCGCTCTTCCCTCTTCTGCGTCTCAGAAGGCTCCAACGGCTCAACAGCGTCTGCAGCAGTTATGGGGAGTTCTGGGAGTCCCACTGGACGAGCGACAAGCTACTCTCGACTACATACACTCGCTGCAGGATGTGCCGCAAGAGCAGCAGCGCGCGTTGAAGGAAGAGCTGCTGCGATTAGAGGCACAGCTGCCTCTGCTGGAAGCGCTGACGCGCCGCGACTACGTGGAACGGCAGCTGCGGACCTTACGTCATGCACCGCCTCTGTCCTCTATCACGGTGAACAAGTCAGCAGGGCTAAAACACCATCAACAACAGCAAGATGAGAGGCCATCCACGAAGCAAAAAGCTGAGGAAGAGGATCCGTCGAGGCCAGTGTCTCGAAGCGCATCGAGCACGGCGGCGTCGGCGCAGGCGTACGACCGGCTCGCTGAAGAGCTGGAGCATCTCACGGAGCAGCTGCGGCACGACGTGGCGGCGCATGAGACGCGATACGGACAGCTTTTTTGCTACAACGGCAGGCGCGTGATGGAGACACTTGGCGTCTGATCTCCGCCAAGCCGCCGACACACTGTTATAGATTTTGTAGCACAGACATAGACGACAGCGCACGCACATACACACACGAGAAAATGCTGAAGGAAATCCCCCCGTCATTCACACGCATATAGATCGATAGAAGGACCACCCCCGCACGCATGCAAAGTAGAGTGATGATCCCCGTGGCGTCGAGCCTTGTTTTGGAAACGGCGGACGAGCGGGCTGTGTTGCGGTATGAATGCATGCATTACGGTCCTCGCTGCACGAATTTTCGTTGTTGCTGTTGTTGTTCCGATGCGTTGCTCCTCCCTGCGTACCCTCCGCCCCTCGCCCCCTCAACTTTGGTCCCTCTCCAATGATCCTGCGTTGATGCTGTCGCTGTTTTTTGAAAGCATCATCGCACACACAATCACGAAACGCATTGCGTGTTGCATCCCTCCGCTGTTCGTCATCTTTTTTTTTTTTAGAAGATTTCCGTGTGAAGGCAGCGCACCCAACACACACACACACACACACACACCACTTGAAGATGGATGAGACGTGGTGTAAGTCAAGCCCTTCCTCACCGGTTAGCGTTCGCGTGGAGGTGAAGGGCTCCCTCGACATCCCACTCCGTCTGGGTCTGCTCTCCGGCCTCGGCGACTCGATGTTGGAGCAAGAAATTGTGGAAGAGGCGGTGCGCATCGCCGTCAGTGAGAAGCTCGGCTACTTTGATGGCATCGATGTGCGCTTCAGCCCCAACGGCGACCTCGAAAGCGTATCACCGAAGACGAATGGGCAGCAGCGCCACTGCGAAGCCAGCGTTGACCTGCAGCGACTGGGTGACTGCATCGTAGCGATCCAGAAGGCATATGATGGTATCCTGGCGCAGGTGCGCGTCATGCAGGAGGTGCTGAGCGGTACAGGCGATTTCGCGAGTCCGATGCAAGTCGCCGTTAGCACGGAGGTCGAAGAGCCGCAGCAGCACTCGGCATGTGGCTCTGCCAGCTCTGCCAGCCCCATCTCCTTCAATGTGCCGAACGAGGCATGTCACGTATCGCCTAGCAGCAGCCGTGCCTCTCCGGATGGTCTGGCCTCCGCGCGGTACGCCGACGCGCTGCATCGACTCAGCACGGCACGTCTGATAGTGGAGCAGTTGCTACAGGGCCGGCATCCCGATGTGGTGTGCGAGGCCGCGGTTCTACACGAAGGCCATCGCATGCACCAAGAGGTAGACATGCTGGCTCCTGAGCATAGCCGAAGTAACAACCACAACGGCGCAGTCAACACCAACACGAATACCAGCCTGCACGGCGCGCTGCACGTGGACTACGAAGACGGCGAAGGCGAAGAACTGCGGCGCGGGTTGCTGGCGGGTGATGATGAAGGAGTGGCGCCGTATCGGGACCAGGGGGATGTGGGCGCCGATGAGCTTTACGACGACGACCTGGATGAGGAGGCGCTACACGATCGCTATCTGAAAGCAGGTTACAGCCCACTATAAAGCGGTAAAAGCCCATTTCGGAAGCGGTCCACGGAAACCGTTATACGCGTGGCTGCGACTCCCGCGCTTCTATGCCCACCATCTCCCTCAGTCCCTTACCAACGGCTCCGCGGCAAGCGTAGCATCAGACACCATCGCATTGAGCTCCCTTAAGCGGCCCTGCGTCGTCATCTGCACTATGATCTTTTCTATTTCGTAGTTACTTGAGTGTGAGTCGCCTGAAGTCTGCGGAGTGGTTGGTAAGCGGCTCCTTCTTCATTGGGCTCTCCGCGGGCTGGTCCCATCGCCCTTCCTGTCCTGCTGCATTCATGTCCACCTGAGAGCTACCTGCAGACACCCCTTCTTGTGTTTGCTGTTCGCCATCTTGCCTATTCTTTTCCTTTTGTGTGCTCTCCTCTATTCTCTATCCGCAGCGTTGCAGAGGCACGGCCCGCGCTCCCGCGCCACCGCCTTCAGCTGCCAACATCAGCATCTCTACGTAGCCTTGTCGCCTGCGCTACCCTTCCTCTGCGCACATTCGTGTCTGATGTTCCTGTCGGCGCCAGTTCTCCCCCGCCCCCCTCGTCAGCACGCGGTATCGGTGTCGGTTGGAGAACACGCTAAATTGAAATCTTTGGTTAGCTGCCCTTGGGACAGCCGCTACACGGAGCACGCATCTCTAAGCCGGGTACCTGAGTCAGCGAACCAGCGTGTGTGTGTGTGTGTGTGTGTGTGTGCGTGTAAGTGGAGTCAGCGATGTGAAGGGCAGCTGGCCAAGCGTGTGTGCCCATTACAGCTGGCCAGCGTCTTTCGTTTCGAACGGAAAACAGGCTTGAGCAACAACGAAGCGCTATCCAAAACACCACCACGCCCTCACCGCTTTCGAAGCCCCTTCTTTTTTCTTCGAAGGAAAGAGCTGCGTTGTTGGCCGTGATGTCTCCGGGTCCCGTTACCCTCCGATGCCCTTCTCTATCCCCCCTTCGCCTTTCCTGCTGTGGAAGCAGTGACCACATGAGCGCGTACACGCGTGCCGTTGAATAGGCAAGCAACGCATTCAGACAGTTACAGAAGCAATAGCTCTATACACACACACATTCGCACACACACACACACACACACATATATATTCACGCACAGGCGCCAAAGTGCGACTACTTACAAAAGCCGAAAGGTATCCTCTACTCTTCAGATACCCACCTGTGTTGTGTTTCTGTTGCCTGACTGCCCTCTCACTACGGAGCCTCCTCCTAATCAAAATCCGCATATGTTCAACCGCGTCAATGCCCTGTTCGAGGCTATCGACAAAAAGACGGAGGAGATGGCCCATGAGGCCGAGGAAAAAGATATTGCCCGCGCGGCTCAACAACATGAGCACCAGCAGCAGCACCTCTTACAAAGAAGCGTGCTGAGCAGCGCCACCCCCTCCCCTTATCACGCCAGCAATACGCCTCATCACAGCGCCGCAGAGATGCGAAACAGCAGCAACGTTGGCAGTGTGAGTGGCATCAACAATAGCAGCGCAAACGCAGCCCTCGCCCTCCGCAACCGATCCGAGACGCCCACCATTGGAAGCGGCGGCAGGTTTATCAATATCTCCTCCTCGCCACCAATTGGGTCAGTGTCCGCTCCGCTAGGGAAGTCTGCGCAGCTGCAAGGTGTCACCGCTGCTGTCGCGACGCTTCCACAGCCTTCTGTGCTCATCTCCGCAGCAGACACGTATGCGTCTGTGTGTCCCATGACGCTCCCCCTGCCAGCGAAGCTTCCATCTTTCCACCCTTCACTTGCGGACGGAGAACGGGAGCTGAGCACCGCTGCGGATGTTGATTGGAATAGCGAAGGTGCCTCTCAGTCGCACCATCGATTCGCATCTGGTCCGGCGGCGTCGTCGACATTGCCTCTACCCGCCTTTGGTCAGGATAGCACTGGTGATACTGCCGCCGCTCGCAACGCAAGCTTGGCTGTGCTGGAGCACCTTCAGGCGCGCTGCGCGTCTCTGGAAGAAGAGAAGACACGATGGCAGCAGGAATCCTCAACGCAAAAGGCGCAGTGCAGTGCGGCACGCGACGCCCTCCGGAAGGTTGAGCAGGAAGCTCACTCCAGTCGCATGGCGCAGCGGGATGCAGAGCGGGCCCTCGCCACCTATAAGGAAACCGCACAGCGACTCTTGGAAGAGGCTCAGCAGGAGGTGCGGCGTGTACAAGAAGCAAGCGCCGGTAGCGGTAGCGGGGATGGCACGCAGAACGCCGCCAAGTCCTCCTCCTCACTTTCTGGGGTACAACAGGGAGAGGAAAGCCAGGCACGGGCGCTGCGCCAGCGACTAGAGCTGCTGCAGGCAGAGCACACAGCCCTGCTCTCAGAAGTGGATCGCTTCCAGGAAGAAGCCGCCAAGGCCGCGGCGGAGCTCCAGCGGGTGCAGAGCGCGTATCGACAGGCGCAGATGCAGGTGGACGAGTTACAGCTGGAGGTGCAGGCCGCACAGGAGTCGCTGGATGGGGCGGTGGCCGCACACGCAGACACAAAGGCAGCTCTGCGCGCACTTCAAGCACAGCGGGAGCGGCAATATGGCAAGGGTGGTCTTCCTAGCAGTACACCAAGCAAGAAAGGCAGTGGAGAGGAGGGTGCAAACAGCGCGGATACAACGCAGCTGCAGAGTGAGCTTCGTGAGGCAAGACAACGTCAGCAATTGTTGACGCTGCAGCTGAGCAACAAGCAAACAGCGCTCGACTCCGCAGAGCGCGAGGTAGCAGATTTGAAATCGAGGTACAACGAGTTGGTGCGGCAGTTTGACGATGCGCAGGTGGAAGTCGCGGCGGGGTTTCGCTTGCCTGGCTTGCCCTTGAGTGAGTACAACCTGGCTGGCGTCGCTGATGGTCACCATCGCTTTCGCAGTGTTGCTGGCCCTCTCTCTGCTTCTATCGGTGAAAACAGCGAAGCCGCTGCTGCCCACAGCGAGTCCGGTCCGCAGTTGCTGAGTAAGGGTAGGGTTGGCAGCACCACGAATGAAGCACTGAAGCGCAGCCCGGCTATGGTGCGGCTCACCCGACAGTACGGCGCAGCAGGTCGTGTAGCCGTATCGATGTTGTCTGCCGTAGACACCACCGCGCTGCGTCTTGGCCGGGTGCTGACGCAATCGCAATGGGTGTGGCGCGTGATACTGATGGGCTATATATCGCTTCTGCAGCTGTGGGTGGTGTTGCTTGTTTTAGCGAATCTGGCAAGCGAGGAAGGGGCATACGACGACGCACCGATCTCAGCAGCGCCCCCTCCTCTGTAGAGGTGAAGCTGCCATGTCATGGCGTGCGTGTCGTTCTTCACTATTCGGCTTTTGTTTTGCTTGCTTCTATTCCCTCGGTGATTCAGTCCATTCAAGCGGAAGTTGTGCAAATGAAAGGGGATCGCGCACGCCCTCCCTTCTTAAGAATCCAAATTTCCGAGCCTACTACGTTTGTTGCTGGGTTGCTGATCTACTACATGCGTGATGAAGCAACGGGCCTCCACTGGCAGTCGCTTCTACACGCCAACTTCAAGCTGTTGTGCTTGTCTTCGGTTTTCTTCTCTTTCCCTCTTATCTTCTATCTCGATTCTCGTTGTTCCTTCTGCCTTCGCTGCTGAGAAGCGCGCTTGCATACCGCCCCCCCCCCCGTTCAAACAAACGCAACTCACAGCATAGACGTCTGCACCGTGCCTCTAATTTGGGTCTGATCCACTAGCGTCAGCAACCAAGCCGTGAAGGTAGCTGCCATCCCTGCCTTCAAGTGGGGTACGGCAAGCCCCTATATACATAAACATACATCTATGGACGTGGACGCTCTACAAGCGAAGGAACGCAACTCACAGCCGTTTCATCGATGCAGATGGCCTCGCCAAGTACCTACGTGCGTGTGGCACCGTCACCACGTCTTAAAAGTACGCAAACCGACGCCCCTGCGGAGCTCGTCCTGCTCCGCGTGCAGCATCTGTTGCCGCACACCACAGAGCGCGCAAAGGTGCGCGTAGGCAAACTAAAGAAGCTCTTCATCATGCCTACGGAAGTGATGCTGCGTGACCATGCCGCGGCGCAGCAGGAGACGCTGCAGCGACTACGCCTTGTAAAGTCAGTGCGCAACATCAAAGTGCAGAACGGAGGAGCGGGAGACGGGGTTTCGGCTTCTCCCGGTGGCAGTGTGGCAGGTGCTCTCTGTCTTTCTTTCAGCGCCTGTGCTGCGCTTCCTCCATGGATCTCGGCGTCCGGCACAACGGCAGCGACAGCGGCGTCTCCACCTTCAACGGATGATGTATCTCTGCCGCTGTCGTGCGTGCTGACTGGGTCGGTCGACGGTCTGCTCACCCTCTGGGACGCCGAGCAGTGCACCCCGTTATGCAGCCAATCCACCTATCCTCAGGGGCGCGGGTGGGGTAAGGTGAGGTCGATTGCTGTGTATCCCTCCGCGGCGCCAACCGCGTCATCGACAGCAGTTCAACAGTGTGTTGCTTTCACGGCTAGCATGTTCCAGCGTGAGGTGCGCGTGTGGCGAGTTACACAAGCCGGGCAATCGGCGGACTGGGATGGCTCAGACGCTAACGAGGAAGAGAGGCAAGCCGGCGCTTCCACTGTCGCGCCTTCTGTGTCCTTGGAGCCACTCACCACCGCCGCCATCAACGGTGACGGCGACACCTCTAATCGCATCGGCGGCCTCCAGCAGGTCGCGGTAGATCCCACAGGCGCGCTATTGGCAGCCACACACGATGGCGGTCTGGTGCATCTGTGGGATGTCCGCTCTGTTTTGGAAGGCGGTGGAAGTCAGCAGAGGGCTGCGGAGACCAGCGCCTCTCCCCTGCAGCGGCTCTACGCACAGGACGGCTACGAGACAGCGGGGGCCACGCTTGGGGTCGCTTTCCACCCTGATGGCTCGTTGCTGACGACCACCGATGCAGGCGGTCGCGTCGTGGCGTGGGACACCCGCAGCGGCGAGCTGGCCTTTCACACCGGCGGTCGCGTGGGCGGTCACCTGCGCGCCGCGCTGTGTGTAGCATGGTCGCCCTGCGGGGTGCGCCTTGCCACCGGTGGTGCTGACGGCGTGGTGCACCTCTACGACGCACGGAAGCTGAGCAAAGCTGGTTTGGGTCCACACAACGACGGTGCGCATGGTGCGGCGCCCTTTCAGCTTCTCGGCCACGACGACGCCATCACTTCGATTAGTTTCTACGCAAATCCGTTCTTCTCGCCCAGCGAAGGTCCGTCTGTGCTGCCGCTCGGCGTGGTGACGACCTCCCTCGACCACACGATGCGGGTGTGGGACGCCGACACGGGAGTGTGTGTGCGTACGCTGGACGCTGGGATGCCCTTATACAGCCATTGCCGGCCGGCGCTGCAGCCGATGTCGGATCGGTTTGCGGTTTCCACAGCGCTAATGGCAGTGGGCCATGGCAAGAACTGGCTGCAGTATGACGTGGGCCTGCGCGGCGAGATGCTCGATGTGGAAGGTCCTTCTGAACTCTCTCCAACGCATGGGGTGGAGCGCGTTAAAGTGAAGGAGAACGATGTGGTGGCCTCGGCGCACGGTGGAGCGGGAGGCATGAAGCTTTCTGTGCTACCCCCTGCAGAGGCCAGTCAGGCTGCGAAGACGAGTACTAACGAGAATGAGGAGAGCAGCAGCGAGGAGGATGAGATGATGACGCTGCGGACAAAAAAGGATGGGCCCGCAGAAGCTTCGAGGGCGGCGACCGGCACGCACCGTGCAGTGATGCAGGAGAATGCGTCGGAAGAAGAGGAGGATGAGAGCAGCGAGGATGAGATGGAGGCGCTGAAGCTGAAGTAACGAAATATAAAGCGAGAGAGAGGCTCTCATTCATCCTTCGAACGCACTCACGGACGCTTGCACCATCTTTGGTCAGCTCTCTCTCTCTCGCCCCCCACCCACCCCGCCCCCGCCCTCTTGATAATGTGTGTCTATGCATCATGTTGTGTTGACGAGCTGGAGTGCGCTGCAGTGGCAGCTGAATGTCGTGCCTGAAGAGCACGCACCTTGATGCAATCAAGACTGAAGGCGCGCAATGCTGCCTTCCTAATTCACTGAAACAGCACCCCGTGATGGCTTTTGTGTTATTCCAGCATTGTTCTCTCGATGTGAGGCACGAGATGCCTCGCTGCTTTGTAAAGAAAAGAAAGGCGGACGCCTCTTCCCCCGCCCCCCGCCCCCCTAGTGAGACCAGCCCCAGGCAATGCTCGTCCGAGAACGCGGCTCCAACTGCTATGCGCTTCGATAGCCGTGTGAACTTCTCCTCCCCTACCCCTACTGAACGCTGCCTTAACCCTCTGTTGAAGCTCTTCTTTATGTAGACACCCAATTCCGTTGTTTTATAGTATAGCGGTTTGTGTGTGCTTACGATGCAATCGGCTTTCCATCCTGGCAGCGGTGCAGTCATGCACTGGAAGCCGCAACCGCCAGCCGTGACGGCCTCCAGCAAGAGCAGCAATGCCAACAGTCCGGAGGCCCTTCTGTCCAATCTCTCCTTCCTGCAGCGCATGGCGGACGCCTTTGAAGAGCAAGGGAACTACGCGGAGTGTGTGCGCAGTGCAGAATCAGCGTTGCTGCTGCGGCAGGCGAATGCCGCGGCTGTGGTCGCTGCGCTCACTGCCCGTCAGCAACGCATCCGAAAGAACGTTAACGCTGCGGCTGCGCCTACGGCATCGTCTCGTGGCACACGCACCCCTGCGGCGGCACCGCCTCCAGCCAGCAGCAACGACGGTATGGTAGCCCTCACAGATAAGGGGGATGTACAGCTGCCCCTTGAGATAAGTTGGCAGGCGCAGGACGTCGTGCGACGCTGTAACAGCTACGCGGTGGAGGCGTTGCGGCACGGCAAGTTCGACAGCGCAGCGTTCTTCTTGAACCGCGCAATGTTTCTCACCGACGGTGATGGCGACGACATCAGCGACCTCCGCGGCGGACTGCAGAACGGTGAGACCTGGGGCCCGACTTCCGGAACCTCGGATAAGTGGTGGTGGCGCCGTATGCTTCAACCGCCGCAGCAGCGGCAAACAACGTCGACAAGGGGCATGCCTGCGTCAGAGGGGGGAAATGAAGTGAAGGACGTGTTAGACATCTCTAATGACGACGCCAGCAATGGCACGCCAAGTGAAACAGCCGCGGCGCTGCGCGCGTGCTTCCGCAACACACCACACGACCAGCAACTCCGCTTGACTCTTCGCGTCTCCACGTTGAATCACCTTGGCTGTCTCGAGCAGCGTCGCGGCCGACTCGATGCTGCCATCACCTTCCTCCGCATGGCGATCCGGTTGGCGACACAGGTGGAGGCCCAGGCAGTGGACGGCGCCTACAGTGATGCAGCCATCGCAGTCAGCAAGGCGAACATCGCATCCACTTACCTAAATTTGTGTACCGTGTTGAATGCGGTGGGCCGATACGCCGAGGCCGTGCATGCATGCGAACGGGTGGTGCCGTTGCTGCACCAAGCCTTACAAGAAACCGTCGCCACTGCCCCCTCCATCGCAGCAAACGCTTCGACGTCACAAAAGCAAAAGGCGGATGACCGAGTTCCAGAGCAGACGCCGGTGCCGGACTCCGAAGAAGCACGTGTGGCCACGATGCTGGTGGTGGCGTACTATAACCTTGGCGTGTCTCTCGAGCGTCAAAATGCGGCCGGCCGCGGAGGCAAGCACCGTGATCAGAACGGCCCACAGCTCGCCTTCCAGCAGGCGGTGCAGATCAGTCGGGCGTATCACCTCGTTCCGGCGTCCTGCCGTAGCATCGAGGCTGCTATGCGGGCGCTGCACCAACCCCAGCAGCACGCCAGGGATACCAACAACGAAGCGGCGGATGAGCTGTCGAAGGAGCGCCAGAGCATAGATGAGGGTAGGCCGAGGCGAGAGGAGGCAGAGGAAGCGGTTGCACGAGACGAAGTCACAGCAGCAGCAACAGCGCAGCCACGACCTCCCTCTCGGGGACTCTCGGACCACACGCCCACGCACTCCTTGCCACGCATCGCCGCCGCCCTGCCCTCGCACCCCCGCGGTACTGTCTCGTCACTGGGGTCTATCAGCAACACTCTGACACCCTTCGCACGCAATAAAGCCGAAGTGCCCATCTCCGCTGTGCGTCGCCCCAGCATTGGCACACGCGTGAGTGGCAGTAGTACGCAGTCTGGCAGTGCCAACAGCACTTACCCGACACCAACAGCGCAAGACCCGCCACAGCAGCCAGCACCGCTGTTTCCCACAAGTAAGGCGTGGCGCTCTCCTTTCGCCACATCCCCATTGGCGCATCCTCCTCCCGCCTTTCTCGCCCCACTCGTTCCGGGTGGGGGTGTCACGCCGGCACCCGCCGCATCGTCGGCTTTGCCACCCGCGCCACATACACCTCTGTCTGCCATCACGCAGCGCAGCGCTGCTGGCTTGAACTTTGCCGCGACAGCCCCCCCGGCGCCTAATCGGCCGCCGCCATCAGCCCCGCCGCCATCAGACCTGTCGGGCTCCGGAAATGGACGGGGAGCCGCAGAACGGGCAACAACTGCGGCCACCACTATGAACGCGTCCGGCTCGTCCATTCCGGCAGCCCGCTCGTCGTCAACCCAGTTTGGCCGGCATCCCTTTGGTAGCAGCATGCTGCCGCTGCCGGTGCTCCGAGGCTCCTCCGCGCGGTCACAGGGTGTTGACGGAAGAACCACCACAACACGGCCCCCCATGTCGCTCTCTATTGGAAATGCCAGTGGGACAAGTACCGCCACACATAAGCCACGCAACCGCCTGGCAGCTGCCGTCAGCGCTAACGCGATGGCGAACAGCGGCGAGATCGGACGCTCGAAGCAGCAGCGTTCAAAGCGGCAAAAGAGTATAGACCGGCTTCAGCAGCGCGAAGCAGCCGCCATCGATGCTGTGCTGGCCGAGAAGATGTATCAGCAACTCGTCAGCGAAAAGGAAAAGACTGAAGTAGAGCGCTGCCGGAGCGCCGCTGTGCAGATCCAGCGGGTGTGGCGAGGTGTGCTCGCACGCACGTGGGTGATGACGCTGATCCGGGCGTCGGTATGTCTGCAGCGCGCAGTTCGGCACTTTCTGATGAAGGCGCGGGCCGAGCACGCACGTGTGGCGGCGGAGCAGGTCCGCATTCGCGCCGAGGAATCCGCCCGTCAGGAGGCCGCCTGCCGCATCTTGCAGGTTCGTGTGCGGCAATTCCTGCGTCGCCTGCAGATTCGTCGAGAGTATCGCGCAAACCAGGCGCGACTCTTCTACGCGGCCCGTAGGATCCAAAGGGGTTACCGGGCCTTCTGCGCGCAGCGGGCGGCGAAGCTGGCCGAGCTGGCCGTGGCGCACCGCCGCGAAGACGAGCAGCGCCTCTTCCGGGAAAAGGTCGCAACCCGCCGCATCATGCACGCCTACCTGCATTACAAAGCAAAGCGCGCGGAGCTGGAAGCCAATCAGGTGCAGCAGCGTCGCATCCGGTCTGTTGTACGCATTCAGGCGGTCGTGCGCGGCTATCTGACGCGAGCGTGGTACGCGTACTACCGTGTGTACCGCCGGGAGCAGGAGGTGCGCTCTGCCGCGATGCAGGCGAAACTGACGGTGATCCAGAGCGCATGTCGTGCCATCTGCTCGGCTTACTACGGTCAGCGACGGGCCCTGCAGGCGCTTCTCCACATGCGCGAAGCCCAGCGGCACAGTGCAGCGACGAAGATTCAATGCATGTGGCGCTGCCACGTCGCGGTGATCCATCGGGAGCGATTGCAGGCCGAGCACGACCGCGATGTCCGCCGCGCCACGCGCATTCAGCGGTGGTACCGCATGCGCGCGCAGCGTCGCACCTTCTTGGCTTGGCGGGCAGAGCAGCAGCGAATGCGGGCTGCGGTGCGGCTGCAGCGGTGGGTACGAGGGTGCTGGCAGGCCGCGAAAGCCCGCGAGTTTGCCGCCTATCATGCCGAGCTGCTTCGTCAGCAGCAGCTGAAGCGACTGCAGGCCCGTGCCATCACCGCCATGCAAGCGTGTGCGCAGGCGTGTCTGAGCAGTCGGCTAGTAGCCAGTGTGCGCAACACCTTTGAGCGCAACGACGCTATGGCGCGGCGCTGGCAGCGCGTTGGTCGCGGCTTTGAAGCGCGGCGTGAGATGGCGCTGGAGCGGTATGCAGCCCACCAGGTGGCGTTGAAGGAAAAAGAGATGGCCCGGTGTACGGCAGCGGTGCAGGTGTTGCAGCGGGCGTGGCGCTGTGCAGCAGCGAAGGACAAGGTGGAGACAATGCGGCGCGAGTTGGCGGCGGCGAACGTCATCGCCCACGCGTACCGGGTTTACTGCGCGCGGGTGCAGCTGGCGGAGCTGCGTGAGGCACGGCAGCTGCAAAGGGAAAACGCTGCTGCCCGGCGTATTCAGCAGGCGGCGCGCGGCTTTCTCTACGGCCGCAGAGCTAGGGCGATGGACGTGTACTACCGCGAGGAGCACAAGAAGAAGATGCTCCGTCTGCGTCGCATCGAAGCCGCCGTGATGATCCAGGCGCAGTGGCGCGGGTACGTGACGCGGAAGGCGATGCAAGAAGAACGCTCAATCATGCAGGCGCTGTCGGCGGCAGCAACAGTCATTCAGCGCGCGTGGAAGTCGAGCCTTGCACGTCAGCAGCTCCACAGGCTGCTGGCCGAACGCATCATTGAGCGCAACCACGGTAGCCGTGCCGCCTTGACACTGCAATGCTTCTGGCGCAAGATGCTCGCCGCCCACCGTGTGGCGAAGCTTCGGCTGGAGATGCGACGGAGGTTGGCAGCCGTTAATGTGTTGCAGTCGTGGTGGCGAATGCAGATGGCGCAGCGCGAGTTTGCCCGGTTGCGCAGGCAGCGCCGCGAGGAGGCTGCATTGGAAGTCTACTACGCCATCCAGTGGGAGAAGCACGCCACCCTCATCAATGCCTTCCTACGCCAGCACGACTCGCAGGTGGTGGTGCTGAACCAGCTCCGGCAGAAGCTCGTCAGTCAGTTGACCGAGGAAAACCGCCGCCGCTTTCTCTCCCGCCACGGAGCCGCCACGAAGATTCAGGCACTCTTCCGCGGTCACTATGAGCGATACTACGTGCGGGGGCTGCTTGCACAGGCTCGTGAAGAGCAGCGCCGTGCGGCGGAGCTGTTCGCCCGGCAGCAGCGCGCAGCCACGATGATTCAGTGTGCCTATCGCTCGGCCCAAGCCCGCCGCAAATTGGCCGAGCTGAAGAACGCCGAGTTTGACCGCGTGCAGGCGAGTCACGCGGACTACCTAGAAAGCGTCGACACGAGCGAGGTAGTACGGGAGCTCTTCTGGCTCTACTCCACTTATCAGCAACGCGAGGCGGCGCTGCGGCGAAAGGAAGAGGCGGCGGAGCGGCACGACGCTGCGGCACGCATTCAACGCCTCTATCGTCGTCACCGTGCCCGTCACGTTGTGGCGGCCGCATTGGACCGGCATCAGCAGGAACGCGCTGCCAGGCTGTTGCAGGACTACTGGCGCCACCACCGTGATGTGCGTCGCATTAAGGAGCATCAGCGGCGGCAAGCGGCGGCGACGCTACTGCAGAGCCACATACGCGGGTGGATAGTGCGGCGCAGCTGGCCGATCTATCGTTCCACGATCGAGGCGGAGCGGCAGGAGCGAGTGCTCGTGCAAGACGTACTGGACCACGCCGCTATTGTTCTGCAGTGTTTCTGGCGGCGTGTGGAAGCGCAGCGCACGACGGCGCGGCGGCGTTTACTGCGCCAGATGGAGCACGACGCGCGTGCGCAGCAGGAGGCGGCGACGGTGATCCAGGAAGCCTTCCGCAGCTATCGGTGGCGTAAGAAGACGGGCATGTTGTGAGCCCAGCTTTGCCTTTTGTTATCTGTAGATCGTTAGACGTGGGCTCGCGTGTTGTTGTTGTTGTTGTGTGTGGAGAGAGGGAGGGGGGGGCTTTCTTTACTTTTTTTTTTTCATTTCTTCGTGACTTTACGATGTACTGAAGCTTCAAGCTGTTATTACTATTTTATCTCTTAGGCGTGTCCGTTGCTTGCCTTTCTCTGTCTTACTTCTCTTGGACTGTTTTAGCGGTCGATTGCTTTTAGCCGACCATGTTCTCGCTAATATTACGATGATTATTATTTCTGTTGATCATGTATGCCCGTGGCGTTTACCTCTCTCTCCCTCCCTCTCTGGTGTGAGCGTGAGTGAGTGCGTGTCTTGCCGCGATGTGTCGGTTCGCTCTTGCGGTGCCTTTGTACATAGCCACCCGTTTTTTTTTTTTGATTTGTTTTCTTTGATAACGAAAGTGTAGTCAACTGCAATGCTTAAAGGAGCGGGCCGTGCAAGTTGCACGGCACACTACCCCCTTGCCTTTCGCAAACGACTTCCACAAGAGGTGGATGGCAGCTCAGAAGACGCCGTTTCTGTGTTTTCTCCTAGTCTCGTGCACTGTGTGGCTCTCTCCTGCCACCCTCGAGGTGTTCACAATCGCGTGTGCTATAACTATTATGATGATGCCGATTATTATCGCTCTCGCCCTCTGTTGTTGTTGTGGTTGCCCTTTGGGGTCGTTGCTCTTTCCATCAGCAAGTCACTCGCACCAAAGATTTGTACAGTGGGCGCGCGCGCACGCACACACGCATCATTGGAGTTCACTGTCGTGTGGTTCCTGCCAAAGTGTTTCCGCAACATGAACCCGCCGTCGTCACCGCGGCCGAAAGCAATGCCGTCTTTCCGCAGTTATATCTCTGTCGAGCTGCCCTTTACACTCTCGCCCACGGCTTTCTGCACCACGCGCAGCGGTCTTGACGCCGGTGCCGCACCATGTGCCATCCCCTTGGAAAGTAAGAGAGAGGTAGAGGCCTTCCTCCCCCCTTCTTTTGTGGTGGAGTGCGTGCAGCATGCCGTCCCGCAGCGCAACTGTGTGCGACCCGACGATACCTTCGCCCGGCGTGCCGACGGCGGGCCTGATGGGGCACGCTCGCAGCACGAAGGCTTTGACGGCACCGATTTCCATGAGGACGCTTCCGATGACGAGAGTCGGAGCGTCAGCAGCAACAATAATAGTAGCGGTGGCAGCGATGATGACGCAGCCGCTGATGCTGCCGCAAACCGAGAAGGTACAGCGAAGGAAAGCGGCGAGCAGAAGCCGGAGGTGCGCCTGCTGACACGTCATCGCCGCGATTACTGCACCGACCCAATATTCAGTGGCTGGCGGAGCACCAACTGGAGTGCTGAGTCGGACCCATCAAGCACAACGCAAGAGAAGGAAGACCGCACCAGCAAATTTTCCATCGAGCAGCAGGCAGATGTCGCCAGCACGACGGCTGGCACGCAAGATCCAAAGCGGCGGCGACTGGAGGTGTTTTCGTCTATTGAGCCGCAGGTGCTCCTCAACGGGTACTACCGCAACGACGCACTGGTGCAAGTGCGGCGCACACGACGCATCCGTCGCTACCGCGATCCCGAGACGAACGCCGTGCTGCGCGAGGACTTCATCGAAAGAGGAGCCGACTGTGAGAAGGATATGGGGAAGCGCACTTCTGTCGGTGCAGCACCCTCCTCCACCGCCATCAACAGCAGCGATCCCAGCAGCACCGACAGTCTGGAGCCGGCGTTAGCTACGGCAGTCCTCGGCGTTGTGTCGCGTGAGCTGGAGCTGGCGCGGCCTGCGGACTTCACGTTTGCCCTCTTCACACCGGAGCAGCTGCGCGCATCCCCGTCCCTGTGCGGGGCGGACTTCTTCCCGCCAGCGCACTACTTGACGGCCAAAGCGCCCTTTGAGGTACACTACGAGCCCGGGAAAGACGCAAACACGTCCGTGCCGATAGACAGCTGCGCCGATGCTGCCCGGTCGTCATGCGTAGCGCGCGGAGATTTCGAGGGTAGTAAATTAGAAGCTAGTACGCACTCGGAACTGCAAGCTGGCCGCACGTCACACGGGGCACCTCTTCCACCTAGTGCATCCTCCCAATTCGAGTTTGGCGCGCTGCCGATGATGAGCATAGGTCCTGAAGAGAACGCGGTGCTGCCCACGCGACTCCCCGCGCACGACGATTTCCTTCGCAACTTGCCCAGCTCCCTCGACGGCAGCCGCGATGACGACCCACCGGAAGTGCGCATGATCGTGCGCCTCCTCGCGGAGCGGCCGGCGTGGATCGTGCACGACCTAACAGATGCGATGCTGCAGTCGGGCGTGTGTCCGAGGACGCACCGCAACAAGCAGGTGATGAACTGCTTTACGTACGTTATCCGGAGTGGCCCGTTCAACCGTCTTCGGCTGCGACTGGGGTACGACCCTTATGCAAACTCCAGCAGTGCGCCATACGAGCGCATTGCCGTCCGCCTGCACCGTCGCTCTGACGTCGGCGTACGCTTGCGAGATGTGTCACGGTCACCGTTCATCGAGAGCGTGCTGCGCCTGCTGCTCAAGCGCGATCGAGTGCGGCGGGCTGCATACAAGGCCGAGCCCGGTCACGAGCGCCGGTCGACCCTGTTAGAGCTGCAGTGCCGCGCGATTCGGGACGGCCTGCTGGTGCTGCCCTACCAGCCCATCGACGCCATGGACGACGCCGTGATCGCGGAAATTATTCGCAACGTGGTTGTGGTCGACGAGCCGATGGAGCGCAACCAGCGCGGCCAGCGTCGCGGCTGGTTGAGCGAGGCGGCCTACATGCGTGCCATGACGCACTTCACCGACTCGCTGACGCTGCTGTTAGAGCAGGAGGTGGAGCCGCTGCTGCGCAAGTTCAAGGGTGAGGACGAGGCAACGCACGCCAAGAATCGCGGTCACTACCAAGACACACCCTCTGTGACGCAGCGCACTGCAAGCCTCGACGACGACGACGACATCCACTCCTCCCTCTCCGCAATGTCGTCCGCCACCGCCGGGGACCTCTCCAGCGACGCGGAGGACGACTAACGGAGCAATGAATTGCTGAATCCCGGTGGCATCGGTAGAACACACGTAAAATAAGAAAAAGAAACCACATATAAGAAAGGCGGCGGGCCACTGTGCCCCCCCTCCCCCCCTCCCCCGGCGGCGGCGGGAAACGCATGCAAGAACGCCACCCCCAAACCACCCGGCCCCCCC
>LJSK01000313.1:0-12558 GCA_001299535.1 Leptomonas seymouri
AAGCCGCAGCGCGTTGGATAACGGACGCGTCGGGTTTGTCGAGTATTGCAGACGTGGTTGCCCTGCGTCGTGGGCTTTCCTGTGGTGACACTTTTGTCGCTTTTTGTTTAGCGGTGCAGGGTGGTCATGAGCAGTTATCCTTTTCTATTTCGTAGGTGTGTATCTTTCCTCTTTTTTTTTTTGTTCTTGACACTGTTCTCTGTGATCCTATTCTGGACGAAAGTGTCATATATTATATTTGTGCTGTGCGTAGGCACTGTCATATATGGAGTATGGTTATTTATTGCGTGGAGGCACAATGCGATTTTCTCGTGCCTTGAATATCAAAAATAAAATGGAGGGTGGGCGTTTGAATTACTGGTGTTTGCGGATGCCCTCAATTTGTTTCCAACGCTAATAAAAAATTGTGTTACGTTTTTCCGTTGCAGTCTGTCGTGTTGGTTTCTCGTCCCATTTCCATTTCTGTCTGTCTGATGTGCTTGCGCTATCAGTCAGTGATGCCTTTGTATTTTTTTTTGGAATTTTGGTCAACACCTCTCCAACTTTTTGTTACCTGCCGCGGTAGGGGCTGATGTGCCGTATGTGAAGGGGCTTTTCTTTGTTCTATCTTTGTTCTCCATGCATATATTATTTATGATGCGCTGCTGTTCGTGAAGCAGCTTGGTGGCTGCTTGTAGCGGTTCCGCTCCATCAAGGCTGCTTTTTGGTCAGCCGTTTTCATTTTTCAATGTTGCTGTGCATCAAGGAGAAGAGGTACTCATTTTTTTGTTTCCTTCTGCCTCGCACCAGCATCGGTGAGACCGAAGCGACGGGGTGGCAGATCGCCTTCACATTGGCGTCTGTTTCGCTTGTGGCTTCGAAGGCCGTGGCGACTGTGGTGCTGGAGGGTGGTGTGATGAAAGATTGATTCGATACTCTGTATGCGTGAAGAGGTAAGCATTTTTGCTGTTCGTGATGAAAGGCACCGTAATGTGAGGACGATGACTCGAAGAGGACCTCCTTTGACTGTTCTCCAGCTGTCGTTAGTGTTTGCACACGTCTTTCTTTCTCAGAAACAGCATTTTTCTTTTCTTTTCTTATTATTCGGTTCAAATACGCCAACGTAATCTGGTTGAAAACCAATTCTCAACCATAATTGTGTTGCGATCCTTTTTTTCGGGTGGAGCGGTACTCTCGTATTATCTTATTAACATTGTCAAATGAAGGATATAGAGAGAGCACGGAACATGAATTATTTGCTTCATGTGATTTTCAGGGCGTGGACCGCGGCAGTGTGACTTCGTTTGCGGGACGGGGGGATCGGTGACGGGATTGTAGAATCCCTTCCTGCTCCTGAGTGCGGGTTGCCCTTTTGCAAACGTCGATGTGTTCGGTCTTTAGCAAAAGCTTGCCTCCATCAATTGCTCTTCGCCTCGCTCCTTTTATCTCTCTTCGTCCGGCGATTTACGCTGTGCCTCATCCTCGACTCAAAAAAGAAAAAGAAACTCAGCAAGCTTAATTGATGTGCTATTTTTCAGCTGCGCTAGTTGTGTGAAGTGTGCTGAAAGCTTCCCCCAAAGTGTTTTCTTTTCGCTGTTGTGGTGGTTCTGGTTTCCTTATGTGGTACTGGAAAGAAAAGGCAGTAGGCGACCTTCAGCACTACCCATCTAGTTCGCTTCTCTCGTAGGACAGCGGCAACTTAAGTAAGCTGTCCAGAACACGTTGCCGCTGGGTGCGTTGTTTCGATGTTTCTCTGCGTGGAGTTGATTTTTCCACCGATCGTAGCTGAGGTCATGGTTGCAGGCTACTTTTGTGTTTCCCAGCTCCTCCTCCGCTTATTTCATTCTTTTATATTTCCTCTTGCCTGTGCTTCTTTGCTCTGCCTCAACAGTGAACCTGGCTGAAAAGGTGGTTGTGGCGCCTTATTTCATAGATATTTGGCCATTCCTGCATTCAAGCACTTAGCGGACCTGCACAACAGTAATGGAGGACGCAGTGGAGTTCATTCAGAGCCGTCCGCTGATCGGATATCAGATGGACGGCTCCCACCTGAACAACGTGCTAGTGAGCCTGGCGCGACAGCAGCAGCAGCTGATAGATGCGCAAACCCAGCTGAACGAGCGTCTGGCCAACATTGCGGAGGACGTACATGAAATTCGAGATCATCAGAAACAGCTAGAAAACGTGATTGGCGAGCTTGGCGGACCCGAGCAGCTGCACAACGTGCGCTCACGTATCAGCGATGTGGAGCGCGCGTTGGATGGTGCCGCGCATGACCTTCAGGAGGTGCGGGGGCTGGCTACTGCCGCTGGACAAGATGCAGACCAGGCCGGCCGACTCGCCGACGACGCCAACCGGGTGGCAGCTTCCCTACGGGACACCATTAACAAATTAAGTAGCGACGTGGACGGTGTCGCTCGTCAGGTGGAGCTGGACCGCAAAAGCATCGGCAAAGCCCTCGGTGATCTCGACAAAGACCGCAGCGCACTGGAGCAGCAGATGCGGGAGGCCCTGCGCGATGTGCAGCAGCGTGCGGAACGCATCGAGCGTGAGGGCGGCGTAGAGCGGCTTAGACAAATGGTGGAGGAGTTGAGCGACCGGACCGACGAAAATTTCCGCAGCGTCGAGGAGAGCGCGCGGGCGGTGGACGCGGAGCTGTCGCGTCAGAATGCGAACCACTCCACACTGCGTAGCGAGGTGATGGCGTTGGACGAGCGAGCACGTACCGGGCTGGCCGCGCTGTCGTCAGACATGGACAGCAAGTACCACATGCTTCTGGACGCCTTCCGGCAATACGAGGCTGGCTGGTCCGACTTAGAAGAGCACATGGTGCGGGCCGGGCAGCTGTTAGCTAGCCGCAAGCAGCGCTCACCGGGCCGGGCCAGCATGCAGCGTTGATAGCCCCCTAGAAATTGTTGAACTGCTACGCTCTGAAAACTATTTTCCCATTTGGAGTTTCATTTTTCGTTTATTTTTTTCATTCAAATGCCATTTGCGGCTATTGTCTGTTACTTGCAACCTTTTTGTTGTTGTAATTGGTTGCTCGCTTCTTCTTGTACACACTTGTTCCTGTACCATTACCCCTGGTCGCTGGTGCCCCTCTCCATTTCGCTGTTTGATTGCACTGCGCATCCCGCCATATCTGATCCATACCGTTGCCTCGTCGTTGACAAGAGTCTGGTCTTCAGCGGAAGACGCTGTTGATACAACGCCTACTTTTTATACTGCCTCTTTTTTTTGGCTTTTATCGCATGATGATTGCTATTGCTGTTGATGTTTTCGTTATGGTATCCGCGTTTTTGAACCTGAAGGAGGGGTGGAGAGGGATGAAAAGCAAAAAATATATATATCGTAGTTCATACAGCCATATCGCGAGATGTCGTCGGTGCTCCCCGCGGAGCTCCTTATCAGGCGATAGATCCGCCTGACTGTACACCGTCCGATGAGTTTTGACGCTTTATTGCAGCACGTGAACGCTTCTTGACGAGGCTGCTTTATTCATGAGCATGAGACGCGACGTCGATGTTAAGCCTTCTCCCTTCTGGCTACAGCGATCGCGTGCACCATCGACCGCATATCTCTTTGCTTTGATCCGCACTTGGGCTAAACGGTAAATTGCACCTTTCATCAACATCCTCTCGCGTATTTTTTCTCTTTTTGCAGCTTCCCATTGATGTGGTTTTACACTCTGTGCTAAAACCTCTCAAACGCCCTTGGCACTGCCTTTTAGAGCAGGCAGACCACCAGTAACCGCTGCAAGTAGTGTGTATCCCTACAGCAAGAAAAACGCGAAGACTGCCGCTGATTTCCGTGCCAAAACTCTACGCTGCCGCTCCTGCAGCAAGGAATTCTATCGCTCACATCTTTGTTTTTATTTATTTTTATTTCTTGGTTTTCGAACCTGTTTTCACCCCTCTCTCTCTCTGTTTGGAGGCGCTTCTTCGTGTGTAGTTTCACAGTGGGGCCACTTTCTGTTTCTGCCTTTATTTTTTTTTCGTTTTGCGGCAGATCTCCATAGCTCTGGGTGATGGTGTCTGAGATAGTTAGCTATTCATCATGCCGTCCCCTATTGTACTGACCCGGTCCACGCCGGCCCGTGGTCTCAACATTAAAATGTTCGACCGCAAGGTTAAGGGACTTCAGCGCAGCTTCGTCTCTACCCCAGCGTGTGACCTTCACAAACTGTGTGCCGAACAAATGCTTGACCGCCGGGCATTTGTAAAGCGTGACACCCCAGTTGTATTAGAAGTTGGTGCGCACACCGGGTGGTACTTCCGCCACATGGTCGAGAAAAAAGATTTCCACGGACTTAAGCAGTACATTCAGACGGACATCTCCGAAGATCGGTTGAACCGCAACTACGAGGAGATAAAGGATATTATTCCACCCGATATTGAGTTTGTGCAGATCTGCTGCGACGAGGAGATGCAGTCGCCCTTCGGCATCCCCGACAAGTCAGTGGACATGGTGGTTTCGTGTTTGTCCATGCATTGGGTGAACGATTTGGAGACAACAATGGTCAACGTCCGCAAAGTGCTGAAGAAAGACGGATTCTTTCTCAATGCGATGTTCGGTGGCAATACACTCTACGAGTTACGCGGCTGCTTCTCAATGGCACAGACGGAAGTGCTGGGCGGCGTTTCGCCGCACATCTCCCCCATGATTGACGGTGCCGGGCTGTCGACGCTGGTCCTCCAGGCCGGCTTCAGCATCCCCACCATCGACCTGGACCGTCATCTTCTCCTCTACGAGACTCCGTTTCATTTAATGGAGCACCTCTCTGTGATGGGTGAGAGCGCGTGCCACTACATGCGCCGCCCCATGAACCGCGACGTGCTCCTTGGCACTTGTGCGGCCTACGACATGATGTACAAGAAGAACGGATTGACACCGGCAACGTTTGAGGTGTTTCACACCATTGCATGGTGCCCGAGCCCGACGCAAGCGAAACCGCTTGAACGCGGCAGCGGCCAAATCCCCCTCGCCTCGTGGAACTCGAAGAACAAGAAGAAGCTGCAGTCCGTGCTGGATGAGTACGCGCAAAACCCCGATGACGCAAACCTGCAGATGAAGGCGGAGGAGATATTCAAACAGCTGCGCGAGGAGAGTGCGGAGCTGATGGCAAAACGCGGTCTTGATGCGCGTGGCTTTGACCGGGACCGTGACGAGGAACTGCGGCAGAAGGACGAAAAGCCTCTCCCACCATTTCAGTAAAAAAGAAGTTTTTGCGGCGTGTTAGTCGTCGTCCACTATGACGGTGGTCGAAGAACCGAGAAGAGCAGACGCCTTCGCAGCAGGCCCACGTGTAGCACAACATCATCTTTTTCTTTGCTCTTTCACCGGTCGAGATTGACTACGCTGCACGTATCTGTAGCGCTCACAGTACTCAAAGAAGAGACACAAAAAGTGTGTATAAAATGATGGAAGAGACGTTTTAGAAAGGAACGCTGCCAGGTCTCTAGACTTGTATTTTGCTTCTCTACTGAGTAGGCAGAAAGAACATTCTTGTCATTAAGCAGCATGCTGCGCTTATATGCAGCTGCTGCCTAATAGCCTCCCCACCACGCACCCCCCCCCACACACACAGGTGCATTGCATGGAAGCCCCCTTTCTCCAATGATTGTTTTTGCTGTCACTGGCTGTGGATACGTGCCAGAGGGTGATTATCTTTTGTATGGCTGCAGTGCATCAGTCTTTCATACGCCCCCCCCCCTTCACTTTTTCAACACGTGTTACTCCGGTTAACTGCTCAATCAAGAAGAAGATCTGGCCGATCAAGTGCACCGCACCCCTAAACGGACAAACAAGCGCTCCGTAACTTTTATCCTCCATCCCCATTGATCACTTCCGTTAGACGCGCAGGGACGGAGAAGGTAAGTTAGTGGCACCAGTAGGCGGAGAGGGATGGCACGGAAGGGCAAACAACAAAAGAATGGCGTCGCCGCGCCGCAGAGCAGCAGCGGGAGCAAAGCAAAGCAAGCCGATTCTCAGCTATGGGTGGCGCTCAAGCACGAGGATGAGGAGGAGCTTCAGGATATTCTTTTTGACAAGATCGCCGATGCCGAGAGCGGAGAATTGCGTTTCGTGCAGAGGCCTACGGCCCGCAAAGCATTGAGTCAGCCCAACGCCCGGAAAGTGCTGCCGCTATCGTACGTTGTCTCCGAGGGGCTCGGCCGCGCATTTTTGGAATTGCTCCTCCGCGCAGGGGCGCCGGTGAACAAGAAGGACGAGACCGCGGAGCAGTCTACTGCCCTGCACACCGCATGCTGGAACGAAGACGGCGAGGCCGTAGAGGTACTACTGCGTGCTGGTGCTGACCCTCGCGTGGTGGACGCGGATGGACGTACGCCGCTTCACGTTCTAGCAACCTCGAACGCGACCCATCTCATGCTTCAACTCCTTAACAGTGTGAGCAACGTTCCGGCAGCGAAGACCGACGACGATGGTGATGAGCACGCCACGGCGCCTTCGTCTGCTGCCCCCCAAATGGATCCCATCGCACTGCTCGCGATGCCGGACAAGACACTGGGGGCCACAGTGCTGCATCTCACTTTGGGCGAGTCAACCTACAACTTCTGTATGGCTCAATCGCTGTGCGACTACCTAGAGGATGTCAAACTCGCTAAGCAGGATGAGAGTGCAATCGCGCAGTTGGTGTCCTCTCGTACGACGATAACCGGCGACTCCCCGCTGCACGCGCTAGTAGCCGCTGCCAACGCCGAGGACGCGGTGGTAGAAGCGCTGGTGCGCCGGCTGATGGATCTTGGCGCTGATCCATTCGCACGCAATGCAGCCGGACAGTCCATTATGGAGTCTGCAATAAGCAGCCGGCCCGGCTGCAGCTCCAAATCCGCTGTGAAGCTCTACGAGACACTCCTCTCAACTATTTTCGCTAACGACAAGAGCGGAAGCTTTGCGATAGAGAGAAACAATAACGGTTACGCGCTGATTCACGTTGCTCTCGCCGCAGCGAACACATCCGCGGTGAAGGCGCTGTGCTCGACGGTACCGACGGAAGAGGCCAAGACCCTGCTAGGCGACCCTGTCACGGCCGACGGCATCTCCGTTGTTGAACTGCTGGCAACCAGCGGTGCAGAAAGCGCAGAAATGGCGAAAGACCTTATCGCAGCGAATGCAGTTGCCCGCGAGGATTACGAGTCCCTCCGGCAGAGCCACGAAGCCCTGCAAGCCGAGCATCAAGCGGGAAAGCGAAGAGAAGAAGAGGAGAGAAAGGCAGGGGAAGAAGAGGATGCCGATGAGCAGAGTGAAGACGCTGGCTACGCCGCTGCTGCGGATGCAAAGACTCCCTCTGTACTCTCAAGCTTTAAGCGGCGACAGAATAATATGGGCGGTGGCAACGGCAGTGGAATCTCCCGTGTGCAGCAGGCACGCAAGGCTCGTGCGGTTACCGCCGCGCAGCGCAAGCAGCACGTATCTAGCGAGCACGCTGGTCACCAACGAGGGGGCCGCGGCGGCCTTTTAGGCGGCGGCGAGTTGTCGACCCCTGTGAAGGTGATAGGGGTGCTGTTGTTGCTTTCAACCGTTCTGTCCGCCTACACCTTTCTCTTTAGCTGAGGCGGCAGCGAACATAACTGACTGTCGTCACGTCGCTCCCCTTTGCTTTCGGTCCACCTCCTTGCTGACTATAGATCACGGCCTTCTCTCTCTGGATGGTTGTCCCATGTTCTTTATTTATTGTTTTCTAAACCTTTGGGTGGGTGGCGTTTAGCCGACATGTGCGTGTGAACGCTGTTAGGAAATGAGATGCGGAAGCGTCGGCATCAGTGCCTCTCTTTCCATACCTTCACGAAACATCAGCAAGCTATTTTTCTGTTGTAGTGTCGCGGTTATCGACCAGCAGCAATGAACACCGAATAAATCCTGTTGCGTGTGCCCCGTATCGTAGTTTGCAGCTGCCGTCTAGCCCATTCGTTCTTGACTGCGCCTTACATTGGCATTTTTGCCATTTTATTTGCTTTGCGGTGGTATGGGGGTGGGGGGAAATGGTTATTGTTGCCAGACGTATATCACCTGCCGGATTCTCGTGAAGGTGGGCTTTCGGTCTTCGTTCTCTCTCCGGTCCAACCTTCAGGTCCTCTTCTCTTCTTTTCTACATCGACTCTTGTGATGGATGTAATGATCATTGTTTAAAGTGTGCTTCTCCACGGCGGCAACAAGCGTTAAGAATACCACAAAAAATTGGAAAATGGACTACTGGAAATGGAAGACAGACGGCACGGCGCTAGACACGGATGAGGTGTGCCTGCTCACGCAGCACGATGTGGCCCTCTACAACAACGATGTTAAAACACAGTGGCGCAAGGGTAAGCTGACGCTGACAACGCACCATCTCATGTACCAAGACGATACGGATCCTTCTAGCATTTTGCAGCTGCTATTGGAGTTGGTGCGCCGTGCTGGGCGGGCGCCGAGCTCCGTTAGCGGCTTTGGCCCCTTCTCCAGCCCCAAAATCGTTGTTCCTCTACCCCAAAATAACTTCGTGAAGCTCTCCTTCCGCGCAGGTGGGGCGGACGTCTTCTTTTCCGCACTCGTGAACGCTTTAGATAAGAAGGCTTGGTTGCAGACTAGCTCTTCCAAGTTATCCCAAGGAGCTGGGGGCATGGTGCCCTCTCAACCGCTCAGCTCTACCTCAAGGGACAGAGCCGGTGCACTGCCGGCTGGTAGCTCCGCCGCGCCGCAGGCGAGGGTGTTGCCCCCCGTGCCACGCGGTGTGGGCATTGCCGGTGTCCAGCTAGCCTCTGCGCAGTCAGCGGCGATGAACGAAACGCTGAAGGACGTGGACGATGTGATGAGTAAAGCATCCTCGCTAGTGGCCAGCATCCGCATCTTGCGCGAGCGCAATGTGGCAACAGCCGCCGCAGGAGCCACGCCAGGTAGCGAAGCAGCGACCGATCGCATGAAAATCGAGAGCATTGAGTCTACGCTGGGCCTGGGCACGATGGTGACCCGCAACAGCGGCGATAGCAGCGCAACGCAGTTTCACAAAGATCTCGCTCTGGAGCTGCACACATGGATGACGCACGAGCGCAATGCAAAGCTGTTCAATGACGTACCGGTAGTGCCGCTTATTGAGCTGTTTGCGCTGTACAATAAGGCGCGCGTCGGGGATTTGGTCGCGCCGCTTGATGTGCTAAATGCATGCACGTACATGACTGAAAAGGTCCCGGGTTCCCGCTACAACCTGGTTACCCTATCGTCGGGCCGCAAGGCGCTGGTGAACAAGGACGACTCGTTGTTGTTAGCGAAGCTAACCGCCCTACTCGGCCCCCAGCTGGTCAGTGATAAGCCTTCCCCGGTCCAGGATGCCTGGAAAACGGAGCAGCTGAAAAGCGGCGTGACGCCGCTCCTGCAGGTGCCAAGTGCAAGTGGGCTTCCTTCATGCGCTGCTGCGCTGAAGTCGGTAAGTGACGTTCAGCTGGCGGAGCGAATGCAGGTCTCGACGGAGGTAGCTGCGGATATTCTAGGATCCCTAGAACAGAAGGGCTACCTCTGCTGCGGCGATACAGGCTTCGACTGCTTTGTGTATTACTGGAACATCTTTGTCTTTTAGCTGACGATGAAGGGATTCAAAAAAAAAACTTGGAACGACTCACCGGAAGCTATAATAGAACTTTGCACATTGTGCGTACTGCTGTGATGTACTTTCGTGGTAGCCCAGTAGCTTCATTTGTGTGGTCGTGGTGGCGGGATGAGGTAGGTAGTGTTCATTGCGGTTTTGCTCTGCTGCTGTTGTACTGTGACCACAAAAATCAAAGAGAATGAAAAGATAGATACATATGTTTTTGAATTTCATAACCGATCATTCACCCCAAGTTTGAATCTTCGCTGAAGGCTTCGTTCACCATTTGCCGCCACCTGGCAACATAAAGGATGAAGTGATGAAGGGTAACTTCCCCCGTAGCTAAGTTCTTGCCGCTTCCCTTGTTGACAACCGTCATCCCGCTTCTTGTCTACCCCCCGCACCCGTCGTTTCATCGATTTCGACTGCATTTACACGTTGGCGTGCGAGCCCCACGCAGGCAGTCCGGAACGCTCTCTCACCTCGCCACGTGCGAACTGCTGGCACACCTATAGTACACCACTATGGAGCGCGTCGAAGAAACTATGTCGGCCCTGATACCGGCGCTCGAGTCTCACGAAATCGGCGCCTGGGATCCGAGTCAGGTGGATCTGCTGTGCTCCATGTTGAGGGAGTACGGGTCTCAAGCGCGTGCGAGTACAGCACGGAAGTCAACGCACCGCACCCACACTCCCAACCCTGGAGAAGATGAAGAGGAGGAGGAGGAGGAAGAAGAAGTGGATGAAGAGGCACTTTTTGTGGAGGCTGTTAGTGAAGTGGATCGTGGGCTTGGGCGGACACGTGAGTTTCTCAAGAGCCGACTATCCTATGGTGTACAACCAGAGCCCACTCACATTCCTGGTTCGGAAGTGGCAGCAGCGAGCTACTTGAACAAGAAGCGTCCACGGTCCCCAGACGATTCCAAAACACAAGTAGAGATAGCCAATGGGCAAATGCCATCGACGTCTGTGATGCCTGCCCCTGTGTACGCTGTGGACTCCTTTCTGTACTCGGAAGATGACATTGAGGAGCTTGTCAAGGCAAAGCACATCACACGGGAGTACTGCACACGCTGCGGCTGCACCAGCATCGGCCTCTGTGAATTTATCACGCACTCCTTCTCGCAGGACCAGCTGCTCTACTTGAGCTGCTTCCTTTTGCCGCACGTGTTACGGCAGGTTACTTCGGCCGCTGCAAGGGCAGAGCGAGGGAAGGAGACGGCACCGTCGCTGAGCATTGTGGACGTTGGCTCCCGCCTCGGTGTTGTCTTGTGGGCCTGTGCGTTTGCCTTGCAACAGGGGGCTCTCGTGCAGCCACCGAGTGGCGATGACGAAGACGAGAAAGAGGATGAAGCCGAGGAACCGGAAGTGCATATCACCGGCGTGGAGATTGACGAAGCGTACATGAAGCTCTCGCAAGACGTGCTGCGCCGCTTTTTCTTGCCGCGACGCCGTCGCGCACCGAGGCTGGACTGCGCTGACAGCAATTACGACATCAACGCCATTGAGGCAATGGACGTCTCCCCGCGCCTTCATTTGGTGCAGAGCAACTGCTTCGATGGCGCCGGTGCGGAGGCGCTGTCGCGCGCATCCGTCGTCGTGCTCCACAACGTATTTGAGTACTTTAGCGCGTCTCCAGTGGAACACGCGAAGTGCTGGTTGAAGCTGCGACGCTTGGCTTGTCACACAGGGAAGTTTTTGGTCTGTTCACCGGCGTTAGAGGAGACGCTGTCAGGGTTTACTGCGGAGGTGTGGGCTGCGGCGTGGGCTGCCGAGAGTGGCGGCCAGGCAGGCGCTGCGGTCGCGCCGCTAAGCTGGCAGTCGTCCTTCGTTGAGCGCGTGGACGTGTCGGTTGTGGCGAACAACTTCCTGGCCATGCGCGCGCTTTCTTGCGAGGACGGCGATGGTGGTGGCTGCTGCGAGGGCGATAGTTGCTGCGAAGAAGGTTGCTGCCACGGCAGTCAGAACGCTGATAACCACAGCCGCGATGATAAAGACGCAGGCGATGCCGCCGGCTCTTGTGTGGATGGCGAAGCGGGGGGAGAAGACAGCGACGTGGAGGAACAGATCCGAAAGATTTACGTTTACCGCGTATTGTAAACGTACGACGTTGCGCACCCTCTAATCCGGACGGGTGGAGAATACCACTGTTTGACTAAACTTTCTTTTTTAAGTTTGCACCGACGGTTAAGTAGACTTTCGCTAACAACACCTTCTAACATGAATCCCTAATATGGGAGCAAAAGGAATAAGAAACGCAACAACACGTGGAGGAGACAAGGGCCATTGGTGGATCATGATCAATGGACTTGATGCACGTGAAGGGCAAGCTCAGGGTGGTATCCCTTGCACTTTGCACATTGGTCATGACAGTGTGCACGAATAAGTGAAGACGACGATAGATGCAGTCGCTGCTCTCGTAACCATTGTGATGGCGATAAGCACGTTTAGGACCTCCTGCGCTCTTCTCATCTACCCTATATTGACTCATTATCAATTGATGTGTCCGATCACTACTTTTGATTTTAACGTGAGAGGCGCATTTGGCCCACTTGAAAGAGGGGTGTACTGTTGCACATAAAGGGCAAATGTGGGAAGCGAACACGTTATGATTTCATTTCATCTGTTGCTGTTTTCCATCTCAGTTACAGCTTTCGGTTTTTGCTCGTGACCCACTACATCGATCTTTTAAGTTTCTTTTTCTGTTATTACATTTTTGTTTGCGCTCACTGCAGTTGTTGCTTTCGTTTACCAAGCCTGCGAGCTGCTTGGCGACGCTGGAGGCTTGCACCGCTGCGTACGCATGACAGTCATTACTATAATGCCTCTGCTTCGTTCCCTTCTGCCGAAGTAAAGAAGAGGTTTAGAGAGGCTGTTGCTATCAAGGTGGATGCGGTCGCCTCCGGTATCTCTGGGCACCAGTGGCTTTTTTACCTTCTTGCTTTTTTACTTGTGGTGTTAGAGATCCCAGCGATCTCGTACTCCCCCGCCCCCCCCCCC
>LJSK01000313.1:12591-28887 GCA_001299535.1 Leptomonas seymouri
CCCCCCCAAAAAAAAAAAAGAAAAAAAGAAAGGACAAATTTTTATATCGGCCTGATGATGATCGCTGCCGTGGCTGTGGCCAAGATCATTTTAGCCACCTCCGTTCGCATGGCCGTAAGCTGTTATATTGATCGCCTCGAGGGTAGGGCGAAGGGCTTAAGGTACATTGCGATGCATGTCATCTGGTTCTGCCTGCTCTTCAGTGTCCTGTGCACTGCGGCTACGTGAGAGCACTTGAGCACCCTTCTTTGGTCACAGAATCATGGGATGCGCGACATCCTTTCCACCAACCTTGTACGGCGCCTTTGGCACCTAGGAATACCTTTATGAGTTCATGTTAGCCAGCACGTTTCAAAACGGCTTGCCGCTTCGCGTGAATATTTATATCGATCGTAAAGGTATGGGTGGGACCACCAGCTACGGTATTTGCGGTGTGCGGCCCTGCGCCAGCCTCTCTACTATCCTCTGCAGCAGCAACCTGTAATCCATTGACGAGCTGCTAACCGCATAGCGAAGCAGAAATTAGTTTCAGTAGGTGGCCACAGATTGTACGACGCGACAACAACGGTGGAAGCGATGGCGGCCGTAGTGCTGATTAGAAAGGTGACATTGGGAGCGGCTTAGCGAAATTCCACAGAAATGTAATTGAGTCCCACAGGCGAATCAAATCTGTAGAGCTCTCTGGCTATTATCGTCGTCTTTATTCAGCCACTGCGGTAGCTGGCGCCGTCGCTTATGTGCGCGGCCGATGTTGTTGGTATGAAACGGGTCGCCGAGGCTGCCATCCCGCTGCAGCTAACGACGCCGTCCCCTCTTCTAAGTTGCAGCTGTCAGCGCTGCTTTTCTTTGTCAATACAAAGACGTCTACAGTAAAATGCAACGAGAAAAGAACGGCAAGAGCCAGTCTGAAGTCCGGAGCGTGACCTGGTCTTGTGAAATTCGACTCGAAAACTGAAGGGCGATCCACCCAACTCATCGCTCCTGCACGTGATTTCAAGATCTCCCACGTAGACAGTATAAATGTCAAACTCTGTGTGTCGCCGTTGGCACGGCTTTACCGCACCTTAAATCCACCACACCTTTGTGGCGCCTGTCACTCCCCTTACACACTCTTGATCATGGGATCGGAGCGGTGCCAAATTTGTTGCGCTTGCCCTTCACGTGTGATCATCCAGAGGAGTGCCGTTCGCCCGTGAGATTCCTTTGTGAGGACTCTCTCGCCTGGAGCCTTGCATTCGTCTCAGCGGGCAAACGGTAATGAAAAGGAGGTGCCCGTGGTTACCGCCATCTCTTCCAATGAACACACGCACATATCCCTACATCAATGGCTCTCCCTCTGCCAATCTGACATGAGTCTCACGCCACGCCTGCGTACGAGCGCACATACACGCACACGCACAAACACAAACATATATATTCCATCGGAGTCATTCGGAGTACAATTCGCCTAACCACCACAAACAAAGAAGACGGCGTCAAGTCTTCCCTTCTGCGCAGCTGATCTGGAAAGATGCATCAAGGTCAAGCTAATACCTGTTCGCTTCTACACCATTAATTATAAAAAAGAAAGGGTAAAAAGTGTCGACGCACGATTTTGAATAGTCCAGCTACTTAACCGATCTCTATTTGCTTATTTTCCTCGATTATTTATCCATCTGGCTCTTTGGGTGTAGCCATCTCAAGATCCATTGGCACTCTTGTTTTTTTTTTTTAACACGCTAAATCTTTTGTTGCAAACAAAAATCATTTTTGACTTAACAGCCATAGCAGCGGCACGCCAACAGTTTGCCAGCTGCCATTCAATCTTCAGCTTGAGTGCGACTCTTCGTCTCGGTCTTCGTGAAGAGTAGGAGGGGGGGATACAGCTCCTGCAAGAGAGCAAAAAGGAGCATTGTATTCTGGGCCTTTTGTAGTTCTCGTCACCTTTGCGTCTTTTTCGTTAGTGCTCTACAGAGGAAAGGGCCTACTTTCCTTTCTTGAGTCTGCGTTCAAGGAGGATACAGGTTTTTGGCGTCAACGAGCGAGTTGGCACAAAATTCGCCGAGAAGAAAGTGGAATTTGCGGGATATTCCTTTTTTGTTCCCTTCACGAAAATGAACTTGTACGTTGGTTTGATGCTTATCACTGCCACGACGGTGGGCAAGATTATGCTATGCGCTATCGCCGGCATGCTGGTTTCACGCTACTTTGAAAACCCGGAGCCGAGTAAGAAGGGTCTTAGCTACATCGCCATGAAAGTGTTTCTGCCGTGCCTGCTCTTCACAAATCTGTGTTTAAACGTCACCTGGGAGCAGCTGGGTAAGTTCTACTGGGCGCCGGTGTTCTCCTGTTTGCCGATGGCACTCGGTTTTCTGTGTTCCTTTATCGTGAGAATGTTCTTGACAAGGGACTACCGCTACGTGTTATTGCTGGGTAGCACCTTCCAGAATGGTCTGACGTTCCCGGTGAGCATTCTGCTCAACTTGAAAGGCATCGAGTGGTTCACCGGGCAGGCGGTGGTGGATGCCCAATCGTATATATTTTTGTACAATATTCTGTGCTCCATCGGTCTATGGGCCGTCGGCGACACGATGATTGGGTGGGCAAAGGAAAAAGAAGTAGAGGAGGAAGAGGCAAAGAGAGAGGAGCTGGCGATGGAGCGTCGCCGTCAGCACTACCTTGCGATGGGTGACAGTGGAGAAGCCCTTGCCTTCCATAACCGAAGCTTCCTGTACCCCTTCGAGCCATCCCGCCCAGAACCCGAGCAGGAGACGCTGAGGTCCCCCGTGTCCCCAAGAACCGCAGCGGAACGTCGCGACGCCACGACACGCGAGCAGCTCGACTGGTACCGCCCCGCCACCGAGCAGGACCGTCCCATTGTCCCGCTTGTTGGCTCTCCGGTGATCATGCTCGACGGCGAGATGAGCGTGGAGGACGTGAGGGAGGTGAAACCCTCGGGTGGCAAGAAGGTGCGTCGCATGGTGCGCACAGTGACCAAGTCCCTCAAGTCACCCCCTGTGCTGAGCAGCCTCATCGCCATTGCTATTTCACTAACACCGCCGCTGCGTTGGCTGGCGCAGTCCTTCATGGGCGACGCGATCATTGGTGGTATGAGGCTGATCGGAGAGGGTGCTATTCCGCTGCAGTTGCTCGTGCTGGGTCTCACGATTGTAGCCAGTCGCCCACAAGACGAGGACCAAACCAAGCTGCCACCGGAAGCATCGAGCTCTGCTCCAGAAGTCAGCGACGCCCTAGTATCTGCTACCACAAGCGCTGCAGTGGCTGCTGCTGAAGCTGCTAATGCCCACGTCGGTGATAATAATGTCAACGCCTGCGTTCGATGGATCACCGCCAAGGTTCCCCCACAGGTGATCTTCACCTGGTCCACCGTGGTGCTGCGTCTCATTGTCATCCCCACCATCTGCTTTGGTGTCCTGCATGCGCTGGTGAAGGCCGGCCTGATGCCGAATGAGCGTCCTTTCATTCTTTCGATGCTCGTTGCTAGCTGCTCGCCAACGGCCATCAACTCATCGCTGATCTGCGCCATGCACGGTTACCACGCGCGTGACTACGCACGCATGATATTCTGCATGTACGTTACCGCCATCTTTACTTCCACCATTTGGCTCTTCCTGTACATTCTCTATCTCGCGAAGGAGGCGTCGTAGGATGAGGAGGGCGGTGGTGGACAAGGCCGCGTGCTCTCGCCCCGTGTAACTGTTTCGCTGAAGACGCCGTGGTGCAGGTGTGAAGTACGAAGGGCAGCTTTTGCAACTCCGGAGGTGCGCGTCGCAGCAGAGGAAAGGAAGGTGGTTCCGTGGGAATGCCTCGTTCACTCAAACCTTGACCTATATTTACGTTAATTCTTGCCTTATGATCTGTCCCTGCCAGAGCGAAATAGGGCACAGTTCTCGATGAGGCGAGATGAAGCTATGCTGCGTGAATGCACACAAAAGAGAACGATAGCAGCTGAACCGGATCATTTATTTTGTACTTGGTAAGTGAAATGGGGTCTATGCACCATATGGGCGATAACGTCAGACAACTTGCAGTCATCTACGTATGATAAGGCTTCTCTTCCTTTTTGTTGTTCTTCGAAGATGTGCCGCGGGAGTGCAGCGATGATGATACAGAACGACAGTACGGATGTCCTCCATCACGAACGTGGCGAACCTGCCCGACTGACAAGTTCGCTCTCTAGTGCTGTTCATTTCTTCCTCCCTCTTGCCTTTATCATTTGGCCCGCTCTTGCGCGTGTGCGCTGCAGTGTTTAGCGTGCGGCAATTTCAGCCATCTTACTCGGCGGTGAGTCACCGAAGCACACCCACAAGCTGATTCGCCTTTATACACACACTAAAGGAAAAATACCTGGGGCAGGACGGCTCATCCCAACGCAGCCGAGAGGCGTCCTTCGTGCTCTTTCCTTGTGGATTACCCGGAATCGTTTTCTTCTTCCTCACCATGGCAGTTGCAGCGGGGGGAGTAACTGCCGTGGAGGCAGAGCTGCGACAGGCCAAAGAGACTCTCAACACGCTTAACAACATCGTCGGCCAGGCGGAGCGTGGAGCTCTTGTGGAGTTCGACCTTGCCATGCGCCTCATGGAGGAAGTGGCTGAGCGCGTGCGGCCCATTGCTCAGAGCACAATGAATAGTGTGGCCGGCACAAGCGTCGTCTCAACAGGCGGACTTGGCACCCTGCACGCTCGCGCAGGCGCCTTGGGCAGCTCGCAAGCCGTCACCCCACTGCAGCGGCGCCGTGCGGAGCAGGTGCTCTCGGAGGTGAAGTTGATTGAGGCTACCATCGGCCGATACGCGCGAAGGGCGCAGCAGCAGGCGAGTTATGTATCGCAGGTGAGAACGCTGATAGGCAAGGGCGCCGAGGCACAGCGACAGAATTATGAGGCGATGGATCACCTGGAGCGGGAAAAGAAGAGCCTGCAGTATGCCCGGCAGCGCATGCAGGCGATGGAGTCGGAGAGTAAGGAGGTGCTACAGGCCTTGCAAGATCAGGGCAGCCGACTGGGCGGGGTGGGCAACAAGCTTGGCAACTTCCTGGAGTCGCTCGGCGTGTCAAACACGACAATACTGCAGATTGTGCGTCGCAACAAGACGGATGCGTGGATTGTCTACGGCGGAATTGCCCTGCTGCTATTTTTTCTGTGGTACGCTTGGTAAAGGTGTGGGCTGGCGGTACTTCTCCCTTGACGCCGAAGCGTGATGGGTGGTGGCTGGTGGATTGCTGTTGTTGCTCCTGTTATCGTTGGCTATTAGGAGTTGGTTTGTGTTGGTCCTGGTTAGTCAGCTTTCTGCTATGGAGTCTACTACGTATTTGTTTCTTGTTGCTATAGGAAAGCGGCAGGGGATGCGCGCGAGGTCATCAACCGCGCACGCAACAATGAGGTAAAAACAGTAACGGTGGAGTATGTAGATCACCCACCTCATTATCCTTATGGACACAAACCGAAGTACGGTGAAGCACGCTGCTGCGCTGCTTTGTGTCTTTCCACGTTTCGAGGGTAGCACGTTGTCGATTGTATTAGCGGCACATACCCTTCCCAGTAGCGGAGATTATATGGTCTACGCGACATTGGAAAGCACGGCTTTGGGTTTGCTTGATTGCTTCCACAGTGTCCTGGCCACCCTATCGAATTTCTCGTCCCCCTTTTCGCACCCTTTGGCGATGCTGTTCCCCGTTCTTGTTTTTTCCTTTTACACGATGCAGCTCATGGAGAGAAGCCAAACCTTTCCCTTTAGTCTCCCCTAATAATTGTGCACATCTCAAGAAGGACAGGAGAAGTAGTTGCCTTGCCCTTGTTTACGAACCTACTCAATGGAATTAGGGCAAACACCGCGTCCTCGTGCCCCTGTGGAACCGTTTCACGACTTTGAACCGCGGCAGAAGTGTACTATCTGCTGTGGTCTTCGCTGTGCCGCTGTGACAGGCTCGGCAGCATTTGCCTTTTCTCTTCTGTGCAATGCCGTGGTGTTAGGTGGCCGGGTGGCAGACGGCGGTTTTCTCAACCGCAACGGGCTGCTTGCCCTCCCTCTCGCGGCAATTACTTTCACACACCAGTATATCCTCTCTGAGTCTCTGTGGAGCAAAAACAAGAAGTCTGTCTGGCAGGTGAACGTTCAGTCGACCCTGTCGAACATCACTCTGTGGGTGGTGGGAACGTTCGTCTGCACCGTCCTTTCCCGCCGTTGCCTGCCGGCGCGTAGTCGTGCCTATCGATTAAGTCTGTGGGAGTACAAACGGGTGCGTCGCGGCTGTGCCAATGCGTGGCTGCCCACGATATTCGGCCGTATCACCGAAGACTTAGACTGGTATAACATTCTGTGGACACTGAGCATTTATCACGTTCTATGGGGGATGATCACGGTGATGCTCGAGAGGGAGATGGGCGCGCACTACGCGATGTTCTTCCGGGACTCGAGCTACAGTCGCTGGTGCTCGCCACGATGGCGCGAATGGCGCGAGTTGGAGGTGCGCCGTAATGTCGACACGGACCAAGCGGTCGCACCGAATCGCTGGGGAACCTTCCTGACCAACGATAAGTGGCGCACCCGTAATTTTTGAGCGTGAAGTGTGACACACGCACACACGGACCTGAAATTGCTGCGGTGCCTCCTGTTTGGTTGTTCACGTTGTCTGCATAGCTGCCGCTACCACTGCTGCGGTATTGCTTCTTTTTATCGTCTTTTCGGTTCTTCACAATTGACAACTTGTCGCGGTGGTTTGATGCAGGCCATGAAAAGAACAACTGCAAGTGCGTGATGTATCTGCTTTTGTTGTGATGAGCACAATCTACGCACAGTGTCTGTCCCTCTCGGGGGCAGCTGCGTTTCGCGTTGGGTGCTGTGGAGAGAAGAAGGAGGCCACCCCACTGCTTCCTCTCTGTCTGCGCTGTTCACCGTTCTGCTTCTTCTCTCCTCCACCCTACCGCTTCTCCGCAACGCTTTTGTATGCTCTCTGCGGTGGCCTGAAACGCAGTCTCACGAATTCATTCTCTCCGTTGCAGAGGCGAGCGCCCTTTACATAACTCCAAAACCACATTGTGTGAATGTCCGACATATCGAAACTGGAGAATGCGCTGCGCAAACAAACGTCAAGCGCCGACGTCGAGCCTTCAAAGATCGTGTCGACAGCAGAGCGCATCCTTAGTCTCCAACCCCACCACATCTACGCGATGCAATGTACCTCTGTGGCTCTGCTACACGCGGGTAAGTTCGCCGCCGCGCTGCGCGTTTTCGAGGAGCTGGAGAAGGAGAAAGCACATGTGAAAGCACCCGTCACGTTCTTCTTCAACAAAGCGTACTGCTACTATCGATTGTTGCAATATAACGAGGCGAAATCGACGCTGAGAAGATACCAGGGAACTGCCACCTTCTCGATGCGGCACTTGCTCGCACAAATCCACTACAACTTGGAGGAGTACGCAGAGGCAGCTGCCATGTATGCAGCGCTGCTAGAAGACGGTGCGTGCGCCGACGAAGTGGAGAAGCATGAACTTCTAACAAACTACACTGCTGCACTGTCTCTCTCGGACCCATCGAAGGTCGCGGCTGTGTTTCGGGATGTTGCGGACGAGAAGACGCCTGACCTGCTCTTCAACCTCGCTGTGGCGCAGCTGGAGGCGCAGGACTACGAGGGGGCAAGGTCCACGCTCCTTCTAGCTGAGCAGCTGTGCGCAAAGGACTTCCCTAAGAGTTCCCTTCACTCTCTGCAGGAGGCACTTGCGGCAGAACCGGAGGTGCTGCGGGCGCAGCTCGGGCTACCCTTGGTAGCCTCTTCGCACGCCGGGGTAGGGGACTCCGCCAACTCGAACTCTGCAGAGCGCTCCTTTTTCAACGAGGTCAGCAGTAATTGGGTTCAGCAGGCCTACGTGTGGTTTCTTCAGCACCGCGAGGCCGAGTCACGACTGGTCATGGAGCTGATTCTCACCTACAAGCCCGCTTCTGCCGTGACGAACGCGGTGGCGGCCATTCTCTGGACGGCGCTGCAGCGCTGCAGCGACGTTTTCGACTCGAACCGCAGGTTAAAGAGTGCGCAGGATGTCAAGCTGGTACCGCGCCTCACCTCGCGTCAGATCATTGCGGTGCAGTACAACACGGCGCTGCTGCATCTCAGCACAGGGGCGCTGGACCGCTGTTCGAGGACAGTGGAGCAAATGGAGAAGTCCTTCCCCAACAGCGAACTGACGCAGTCGCTCCGCCTTGTACTGGCTGTGCGAGAGCTGAAGCGCAAGAAGGGGTCCTCTGCGCCTTTGTCGTCTTTATCCGGTGACAACGTTAGCGCAGTGCAGGAGTTTGTGCGCCGCTACGAGTCCGAAGTGACGCATCGGCATGGTGCTAACAGCCCCTCCGAGGCGAACCGCAAGAGGCAACACCGCTTTATTCAAATGATCGCTGCGCAGCTCTTTTTAGAGCAGGGCGACGTGGTGCACGCGATCGAGGCCGTGGAAGGGGTGGACGACGTTGACTTTTTGCACCGCACCGCCACTGTGGTCACCCTCGCCGCCTGGAAGGCACAAAGCGGCGACACAGGCGGTGCGATGCAGCTCCTCAAGCGGCGCTTAACGTCGTCCGCTGCGGGCGGCCTGTCGACTGAAGTGAAAAAGGCGATGCTGCTGTGGGCTGTGCACGACCTCGCGGTGGGCCGCGGCCTATACATGGAAGTGGGGCAGCTGCTTAAAGAGATTCGGTCTGTAGACGCTGCCCTCGCCCGCGATCGTGAGGTTGCCGCACTGCTTGTCGTCTGCATGGCTGAGTCGAACGTCGCGGAGGCGAAGAAGCATATTGCTGCGTTGGACGAAGCCGCTGCTGCTATCATCACTGGTGCGGGAAGCAGCAGCACCAAGGCGCTTTCGGAGCAGGAGGTGCACGCACGCGTCCGCGAGCACCCGGGTCACGCCGCCATGAACGAGCTCGGCTACCGCCGTGTCACGGCTGCTGACCAAGAAGCGACGGCAGACGGGGTCGAAGGTGAGCAGCCGGGGTTGTGTGGGCCGCCAAGCCGTCGCCGTCGTGCCATGCGACGGCCGGCGAAGAACATGGTGGGCAAGCCAGACCCGGAGCGGTGGATTCCGATGCCGGTGCGCTCATATATCAAGGATTTGCCAGAGCGGCGCAAGAAGGAGCTGAAGCGACTGCGTGCTATTGAGCAAGAGCAGAAGCGCCGCGCCGCGGCGGCACGTCAAAAGAAGGCTGTCGAAGGTGCTACAGTGTCGGAGTAAGCCTGGCACATGTTCATGGAGTGCCTTTTCTCAAGATGACCTTGTTAAGGTGTGATGCCCAGTGTTGTCTTTTCGGTGTGTGCTCTGTGTAGAAGATGAGATCAAAGAATTTTTCGGATGAGCGGTGGCACTTCGTTTGATTTGATCGAGCTGCGTTGATGTGTGTGGTTACTAAGTTGAAGGAGGACGTTGTTAAGTTCACGCTAATGAGTTTGTTTATTCATCTTTTCTCTTTACCACGCGGTGCTCTGTCTTGTTGTTCTTGTTGTTTTCTTGCAGTGGCGCGACGTCGTTGCTGCAAGCCTCCGTTGGTAAGGTTTTGATGAGTGGACGGGGCATTTTTTTTTTTTTGAGTTTTTTTGTTATTTCGTACGGCGCGTATAGGCGCATGCGAAACTCTCTCTCTCTCTGTCATTCCTTCATGTTTCACATGTGGGGTAAATGACAGCCTCTCATCCGCTCTCTCTTGTTTGCTTTCCTTCTTTCCAGCCCTCTTTGCGTGAGCGGTGAATGCACCCGAGAACTCCTCGCACGTTCTTCCCCTTCTACCGGTTCTCCCTCTTTCTGTCCTTGTGCGCCGCTGACTACGGAAGACATTTCACGTACTCTGAGTTGCACCGCACTCAGCCTACACAGCTATAGAGTTCCTTGCTCTTTTCTTATCCGTTGCTATAATTACCTTACCTTAACTAGGGCCTGAGCAGAACTGGGGCGTCTACATTTTCGACTATTCTCTAAGCATTTACAATCCACATTAACGTGTAAGCCGTTTCGGCCTAACGAAAAATGGGAAAGCCCAAGTACCTGCAGAAAAAGAAGGCGGCAGCCGCCGCTGCCGAGGAAGCCAACGAGGCCAACACGCAAGTCTCTAGCACGAATACCGGCAACGAGGCCAGCAACAACAACGCGAGCAAAAACAGTGGGGAGGAAGAAGCGCGCACGTCGGGTGCCATGGTAGCCTTCGCGAACCCGGTGTACCGTCAAGGTGTGAATGACATTCTTGTGGAGAAAATCGACATCAGCTACCAGGGCAACCAGATTCTCGAGAACGCCACGTTGAACCTCGTCTCTGGACACCGTTACGGCTTGGTGGGACCGAACGGCTGCGGCAAGTCTACGCTGCTACGCGTGCTGGGCTGCCATGAAATTCCCTTCCCATCTCATGTGGACCGTTACTACGTGTCGCACGAGGTGGACGCGTCTGATATGTCAGCTCTCGACGCCGTGTTGGCTGTGGACAAGGAGCGCGAGAACCTGGAGGCGGAGATGGAGGACCTCGCGCTCGGTGACCAGGAGGATCCACAGGTGCTGCACCGCCTCGATGAGATCTACAAGCGCTTGGATGAACTCGAAGCGGACACGGCAGCGGCCCGCGCTGGTAAAATTTTGTTCGGTCTTGGCTTCACAAAAGAGATGCAGCAGCGTCCCACAAAGGCGTTTTCGGGCGGCTGGCGTATGCGCATTTCTCTTGCGCAAGCGCTGTTCATTAACCCCACCGTGCTGCTGCTGGATGAGCCGACGAACCACTTAGATATTGAGGCCGTCGTTTGGCTGGAGAACTACCTGAGCAAGTTCAAGAAGACCCTCTTCATGGTGTCGCACTCGCAGGACTTTATGAACAATGTCTGCACAGATATCTGTCACATGCACCTCAAGAAGCTTACCTTCTACGGTGGGAACTACGATCAGTACTGCATTACCCGAGAGGAGAAGGAAAGCAACCAGATGAAGAAATACCAGTGGGAGCAGAACCAAATCAAGAACATGAAGGACTACATCGCACGCTTTGGTCACGGTAGTGCAAAGCTGGCGCGTCAGGCCCAGTCGAAGGAGAAGACACTCGCGAAAATGACGCGCGGCGGCCTCACCGAAGCGGTGGCGAAGGACAGTCGCATCAACTTTGAGTTTCCGTGCTCCGGCTCGCTGCCGCCACCGATGCTGCAGTTCCGCGAGGTCGCCTTCGCCTACCCAGGCCGCCCAACGCTGTTCGACAACCTCGATCTTGGTGTAAACATGGACTCGCGTATTTGCTTGGTGGGGCCGAACGGTGCGGGTAAGACGACGCTGACAAAACTGATGTGCCGTGAGCTGGAGCCAACGGCTGGCTACGTTGCGAAAAACGCCCACTGCATCATGGCGCGCTTCCACCAGCACTTTGTGGATCAAATCAACATGGACTTGACCCCTTTGGAGTGGATGGCGCAGGAGTACCCGGATGTCACCGAGCCGTCGATTCTGCGCAGTGCACTGGGCCGCTTCGGTGTATCCGGCAAGGCTCAGATGACGCCCATGAAGACGCTTTCGGACGGTCAGAAGTCGCGCGTCGTCTTCGCCTGGATGGCGTTCAAGCGCCCCCACTTTATGATTCTCGATGAGCCAACCAACCACTTGGATATCGAGTCGATAGATGCGCTGGCAGACGCCATCAACTCGTTTGAAGGCGCTGTCGTAGTGGTCTCGCACGATCTACGCCTGCTGGCGCAGATTGCCGATGAGATTTGGATCGTTGAAAAGGGACAGGCAAAACGCTTCAACGGTGACATTGCCGACTACAAGGAGCATGTGCAGGAGGAGGTGAACCGAATGACACTTGCCTACGCGGCGACCGCTTAACCACACACACAGACACATCCAGATAGGGATTGACATATGAGTGTAGTGACGTACTCAGGAGCGGCCATCAAGATGTGAACCACATTCCTGTCGTTCTCCATCGCCACGATGTCAGGTGACTTTCATTTTCTTGGAGTTGAACGTGCCGACGGCTCTTCTCTCCTCTACTGAGAGGTGAAACAAGAAGGTATTCCCCTTGAAATAAGCAGATCGGCTACGCCATCGGTGGTTCTGTCCCCCTGTTCTCTCGTTACCAAATTGAACTTTTAGTGGCAGTGAGCGTCCATAGCGCATTTACCTTTTTTTAAATGCGGATGAAGTCCACATTCCACCTCGAGGGCTCCCTTGCACACACCGGTGAAATGCTGAAGGAAGGAACTGTGAAAGGCTGCCTCGAAGCGGTTGCCGCCTTTTCTGCTTCCTTCACGAAATCGCGCATGGAAAGTCGGACTGATACATTACCTAACATAACACATGTAAGAATGAGTTTTTTTTTTTAAAGTAAGTGAAAGGAGGTTCAATGCTAGCAAGTGCAAGTTCAATGATGCAGTTTGTAATCTGCAGTGCGTTGTGCCGTTGAGTTTATGCATCTTCTTTTGTTGTTGATAGGTAAAACTTCGGTTATAAGCTAAGCAAAAAGATAAAAGTGAAAGTTATGAAAGTCACGTGGATGCGTTTTGGTGCTTGTATTGTTCAGTATTAAGTAACATCTTTATTCTTTTTTTTGTGTTTTCGCATTGCCTCGTTATGAAGAGAAATGAGTAATCGCCTTTGTGGGAGAGTTAATGCGGTGTGCAAGTTGGAGAAAGGCGTATCACGTGAGAAACCCTCGCTTTTTTGACTTCTTTTATGCAATTCCTCTTCATTGTGGAGTTGTAGAACGTGGAGCTCAACGACAAATCAGGCACTTCTTTTTCTTTTTCATAGCCACAGGTATCGACAGTGTGGCGAAGGGAGTCACGCAGTCCGTTTCCCGTTGCCCAGCGCTTCACCCTCATGCTTCCTACCCAACAGCAACGCGTTTGCTCTCTCCTCGCCACTCTACTGCTATATTCTAACGCATTGAGCGTCTTTTCTGCGCGGCATCATCCCACTCTTTTTTTTGTAATGGTGTATGCATCAGCGTGCAGCGTGTATTTCGTGCACTTCGCACCTTCTCCGTGTTGAGTTATTGTTATCTTGCTAGAATCTGGAACAGCTACACGGGCATAAACCGTAGTATTTCCTTACGTATGCTTAACGCGCACACATAGTATTCTTTTACAGCAAAGAGGGAAACAAAATGCCGGTCCACTACAGCGCCGCTGTTGAGGCCGCCATGGCGGAGGTGTGCCCGCCACGGGACGCAATGGACTCCGGCGACTTTGACCCTGTCGTCTACTTAAACAGCCGCTTTCCTGACGAGGCGAGTCTGGCTGCGCTGCCAGCCTTTCTGGACGAGGCAAACGAACGTCTCCGGAAGACTGAGAACTCACTTTTGAAAGCCGTGGAGCAGCAGGCAAGCAACGCGACCAGCGCAGAGAGCGACCTAAAAAGTGCAAAAGAGGCGGTGGCGCAACTGTACATGCGTGTGTCGGATATCAAAATTCAGGCATCGGACAGTGAGGAGATGGTGAAAGATTTGTGCCAGCACATTCGTGAGCTCGACATAGCGAAAACAAACCTCACCTCTAGTATCAACACCCTGCGCTCCGTTCAGCTATGGATGCTGCAGCTGCAAGTGATGTCATCGTCTTTTGAAAAGCGCAGATTTTTTCAAACCCGAGATGCTCTGCAAGAGGCGCTCAAGTATTCGAAGTTGTTCGAGAAAATGAAAGAAATCCCAAAGGTGAAGGAGCTGAACGACAAACAGACGCAGCTGTGCCGCCAGGTGGAGTACTACGTTCGCAATACCATATTTGGGGAGATGAATTTGGAGGCGATTGACGAAAATTTAATGGCGGAGGCTTGCTCCGTGGTGGACCTGATGGGGGATGAGAGCAAGAAGAAGCTGCGTGACCGTTTCATCGACAAGCTACTGGAGTCATATTCTCTGCGTTTCAAGCGGGGAACCGATGAGGCGAAGCTGGAGCGCACGGAGCGGCGCTACGTATACCTGCGCACGCTTTTGGAGCGATACGACGGCGTCTTTAAAAACGTCTTCCCCCGCCACTGGTGTGTACCACAGGAGCTCTGTGTCACATTCTGCCTGCGCACCAAGCAGGAACTGGATCTCGCCCTCCGCGAGTCGAACAGCGATATTGACGTGGTGGTTCTCACCTACGTGATTCAGAAAACAATCGATGTAGAGCGTGATTTAACGCAGATGATGGCGTGGAAAGAGGAGTTCCACGGTCGTCACGAGCTGCCGGTGTACAAGTACAATGGTATGATCCTCTCCGCCTTTAAGGATCACATGGGCTTGCTGGTCGAGAATGAGGATAAGCTGATGCGCGAAGCTTTGGCGCAGCCCCTTACTGGCAGCGGCGAATCGGCGTGCACAGGGTGGAACAGCGCGGAGGAGGAAATCCGCAATGGCACTTGGCTGCCTATCGCAGAGGATATTTTTGTCTTCATAAAGGAGAGTTTAAAACGCGCCTTGCGAATTGCGCAGCAAGATGTGCTGCTGGAGATGGCCGGTGTGTGGCGAAGGCACCTGATTGAACTGGCGCAGGCTGTCACGACGTTGCTGCCGAGCCCCGCTATCACCCCGCTGGAGCGCCGACGTGCGTGCATCGTGCTTAACACGGCCGATCTGTGCCAAACAACCAGTCAAGATCTTGGTGACGAGGTGTGCGCACGCAGCGAAGCCCCGGCACGAGAAGTCGCCTTCGATCAAGTAAAGGAGGCCTTCTCCACACTTTACTCAAAAGCTATCCAGGCAATATTGCAGGGTACAGAGCTGGCCCTGGCCCCAATGCTCGTGGAATACGGCAACGGCGGCTTTATGGCCAAAAAAGGTACCTCAGCGTACGACGCAAGTAGCGGAGGTGCAGCAGATGAATCGAAGCTGGTGCGCGATATCACAACCACGTTGCACGAAACGGTGCTCAGCTGCGCTGCGGTCGTATCACCCTCGGCTCTGCGCTTCCTATTGGACAAGATGGCCGCCCTCTTTATTCCCGAGTACGGCAACACCCTCTACCGGTTACGGCGGCTGCCCGACGAGGGCATTAGCGCGATGCGTGTCGATGCTGCCGCGCTGGAGAAGACGTTTCTTCAACTTCCCAACTACAACGTCCCTGCTCACTTCCCCGCCACGGCGCTGATCGGGTACATGAAGCTCGTCCGAAAGGAGTTTGACCTTCTGAATCGAGCGCTGAAGGTGCTCCAGGTCGACGCGCGGTCAGATGCGTTCATTGACGTTTATTATGAGGTTGTTCTGCCGGAGGACCGGTCGATTCACAACTTTGTACGCCTCGTGGAGCTGAAAGGGCTTCGCCGTGAGGATGTGCGGGCGTGGGTAGCGACGCTGTCGAAGCGTGGTGTGGTCGAGGCTACCAAGCGCGACCTCCAGCGGGAGGCCTCCCTCGGCATTGCGACGGGTGTTTCATCATCACCCACACTACCGTCAGCAAGTGGAATCCCTAACGTGGGAGGTTTAAACTTTGCCGCCCTCTTCACGCGCGATCCAGCGGCGCCATCCTTGCCTCATGGCACAGCAGCAGTCTCTAGCGGCCAGCCTGCAGGATCTCCCGTGACGACCAATCATTTCTCCCTCTCAACCCTCGTGTCGAATATCGGTGGCAGTAGCGGTGCTAATAGCAACGCTCCGGTGAGCATCGGCAACAGAAACGGTGGAGGCGCCGCGACAATGCCTGAGGGCTCCGCAGGAGCGCCTAAGGGCCAAACGGAGGAGGAAAGCTTGGGCTCGCGCTTTGCGAACGTGGCGCGCAACACGGCGACGTCCATCAGCTTTTTGAGCAAGTTTAAGCGCAACGAAGGAGACAAGAAGTGAGTTCTGCCTGCCCCGGGGTACATCCGAAAACCGAAATTCTCTTTCCATTGTCAGAATCTTCAACCTGCCTTTAGAGAACGTTTCTATCCCTTCTACTGACTCCCAACTTTGTGATCATATTCAAGCCTTCTGTATGTATTCGCGGCCACACACAAGACAAATGCGACGCGGCCCTGGGTGCCAAAAGAGGCCGATGACTAAAAATGTGGCGGTCTTGTGTAACTTCTCACAGGGAAAACATTTCCCAATCGACCCCACTGTTTCACGCCGACTCTCGTACGCCAAAACACATTTTTCCACCTACCTCTTTCGTCCTCGGCACATGGACCTCCAGAAAACTATCGCCAAGCTGGCAAGGCTAAACAGCAAGTTATCACCAACTGCACTTTACTACAACGGCCGTCCGCATCTCTTCCACCGAAACAACAAATGGCACAGCCGGAACCACAGCACCCGATTAAGATAGAAGAACCGCGACCAACAACAACAACAATGTTTGACAGCAGTCATTCGCTCAAAAAAAAAAAAAAAAAA